>JADBJO010029973.1:0-18436 GCA_016801955.1 Conus betulinus | reverse complement strand
TCAGCTGTTGCAAACCAAGCATCTTATGCATGTTTTGAGTTGTATTGTTTACACTTAGCACAATAGATAAATGCAAGTTCAAGAAAAAGGTTTCAGTAGAAATGATATTGATTTACTTTGTTAGGCGCGCTCACTTAATGTTTGTTTTCATGCTACAGCTGTAAACTTTCCGAAAATTCAATTACTTGGTTCTGGCAGTAATATGCTGTGTATGCTATATAAATGCTTTTAAGCTGAAATGAAAGTGCACAAAAACTGCGGCCAAAGCGATTCTTGGACTAGTTCAGTGAAATAATGCAGTATTATATGATATGGTATGTAAGGATTTACGGTAATATATTGTATTGTATATAAGCTTTCACCGTGATATATAGTGTAGGTTACAGATGATATGGTACTTAACATGGCCTTAGTCAGTTTATTGTGGTTCGTTTCATAACGTACGTAAGATGTTACCATGGTATAAACTGTGTAGGATTGTTTTTATCACAGCACGTAGTATGAAATGCAGGATTTGACTATAGTTTACAATATGACATTCATGATATCGCCGTGGTATACATCAGTATATGTAGAATTTTACCGTCAGATATCGTATGGGCATTAAGATTGAACCATGGTTTAAAAAATATGGCATGTAGGAATTGTATGGTATGGCATGTAGGATTTCACCATGGTATGTCATATTTTGTGCCAGAAATTACCATGATATGGAACATGACGTGTAATGTTTTACCACAGAATCTCTATATCAGTTTATGTTGGATTTCATCGCTGCACATTATCTGGCATGTAGGATGCTACCATGGTTTAAAAGAATGGTATGTAGGATGTTACCATGGTTTAAAAGAATGGTATGTAGAATGTTACCATGGTTTAAAAGAATAGTATGAAGGATGTTACCATGGTTTAAAAGAATGGTATGAAGGATGTTACCATGGTTTAAAAGAATGGTATGTAGAATGTTACCATGGTTTAAAAGAATGGTATGAAGGATGTTACCATGGTTTAAAAGAATGGTATGTAGGATGCTACCATGGTTTAAAAGAATGGTATGTGGGATGTTACCATGTTTAAAAGAATGGTATGAAGGATGTTTACCATGGTTTAAAAGAATGGTATGTAGGATGTTACCATGGTTTAAAAGAATGGTATGTAGGACTCGATGGTGGTGTGAAGGACGGTTTGTTTGATTTCACCTTGCTATATATTATGGTAGGCAAGAAAATACGATGATATATAACATGGTATGTGTTTTTTTTTTTTTTTTTTATCAAAGTTTATATAGTACGATGTATAGGATTTCATCATGGTATATAGTACAGTATCTAGGATTTTACTTTGGTATGTGATATGATTTGTGTGTGTTTACCTCGCACTAGGTTTATTTTCATTTTCTTATCATCGACTTTGTTCTGTTATTGCGGACGGCTTGATGTAGAAAAGAAAACATTATGGTTATTCAATATATCATTTCAAAATAAAATCTTGACTTTGACTTTGAAACACACTCGCAGACACACAAACTTAGACTAGAGATAGACACACATGCACTCGCAAGTGTCAACCCACTTCTCCCACTACACATACATGCATACATATATACATAAAAAAAATGCGTACGTACATGCATATTTTCATACATAAATACATACATACATGCTTGCATACCTACATGCATACATACATACATACATACACACATACACACATGCATACCTACATGCATGCATACATTAAATACATATACACATACGTACATACATGCATGCATAGATACATAAATACATACATACATGCGTGCATACCTACATGCATCATGCATATATACCTACTGATGCGCACTCGTACCTGGACTACCCCATCTTTCCTCCATCAGTCCACTAAAGACAGCATTTGCCTACGCAGACTCTACTCCAGCGAAGAAGATTTCACACTGTACAAGCAGCCAAAATGTCTGAGTTTTTTCACCAAACGTGGCTATCCCAGTGCCGTCATTAACGATGCTCTCAGCCACACTGCAGCTAAATCCAGAACATCTGCTGTGGAAACTAAGCCTCCCAAAGAGACAGACACACCCACCACCTGCCATCCTTACACTCTGCCCATCTGCTCTAAGCTGAACAAAATCTCCACACCTAAGCCAGCAGGGTCTTTCTCCTGCTCAAAACCCAACTGCAAAATCTGCCCTGTCACCAAACCAGACACCATCCTACATGGCCCTAAAGGCTCATTCACTATTAAACGCATTTTCTCCAGTCAGAGCCACAACATTGTGTACGCCATCCACTGCCAGCTGTGTGGTAAGATCTATGTAGGTGAGACATCTCACATACTTGAGACACGCATCTGATGACATCTGGCCAACATCTGCCACCATCGGCCCAAACCAGTCGCTCTAAACTTCAGCCATATAACATCAACCATGTCAAAGTCCTGGCACTTTGGCAATCACAGAGTGACAACTGGAAGCGCCTTATGCAGGAATCTCATCATTTATTGCCAAACTTGGCACCCTCCATCCTCATGGCATCAACATCCAAAAGTAGTATGTACTATTCCATCTCTGCAGCACCAACCTGCAATATCCTCCACCTACACACACACATACTACCATACCTCTCACTGTTTACCTGAGACATAAGTTACAGCTGCCTTCCTTTTCCCCTTTCCCTACACTCTCTAAGTCTCTCCACTTGCTACATCAATCTATTCACCCCCTCCTTCCCTGCCTCCCCCAGTAATGATAGGTTTAGTGATGTTGGTAGGGGTGGGGGTGATCAACAAAAGGAACACACACACACACCACACACACACACACACACACACACACACACACACACACACACACACTCTCTCTCTCTCTCTCTCTCTCTCTCTCTCTCTCTCTTTCTTTTATCATTCATCTATCCCATCCCTATCTGGCCGCTGCTACTTTTGCTTGCATAACTGCTTATCATTACCACTATCATTATCATCGTCATTATCGTATTATTCATTGAGCATTTCAACTCATTTCCACCTAATAATACTATTACCATTATTACTTAATACCATTTTACTATCATTACTATCATCATCATATTACTATTAACATTACTGTCTTCATCATCACCATCATTACATCATTACAATAATACTGATGTCATTGTTGTTCTTATTACTCTCAGCATCATTTTTACCATTATAGTTATGATCAGTATGTCCTATTATCACTAATCCCATTGCCAGTATTAACCATAGAATTAATAGTAGTACAACGTAGATACAATAACGTATTTTAAATAAAAGGATAGAGAGTAATATTCTGTGTTGGTGGTTAGTATGCCCCCCCCCCCCCCTCCCTGGTAGTATGTAAACCCATCTCCTTCCTTCCACCCTCATAGCATCAATACCCTAAAGTAGCATGTACCTATCCACCACTGCAATATTAACCACAATATCCTCTACCAACACAGACATACCACCATACCTCCCATCATTTACCTCACACAAAACTTTCAGCTATCTTCCTTTCCCCTCTTACTACTCTCTCTCTCTCTCTCTCTCTCTCTCTCTCTCTCTCTCTCTCTCTCTCTCTCTCTCTCTCTCTCTATATTTGTCACATCAGTCTATCGTTTATTCAGATACTTGTCCACTCCCTTTCTCCAGCTGGTTTTCTTTTAATTTCCAATCACATGCATCTCTTTGAGCGTCTCCTGTATCTTCCTTGAGTAGCGCTGCTGTCCATGGGCTCTGCACATGTTCCACTGTCTGTTCATTCTGGCAGAGAGAATTCGCGGTCATCAGCTTTTCCGCATTTCACGATGTAAACACTGGAGGTCGGCAGGTCCTATACATTTCACTATGCAGGCACTGGAGGTCGGCAGGTCCTATACAGACCTAGGGATGAAGCAGATCGTGAGAGGAGACACGCGTTACGTTCCATGTCAGTTCATGTCAGTTGAAACATCAGCAGAAGAGTACTGACTGCTCTTCCTGGCCCTGGTTTCCTGGTTCAGTTGACACTGTCCTCCGTCTTCAACTCCTGTGTATCCACACCTCTCTTCACTTCCCCACTGCTTTCTGACCATCGCCTCATTTCTGTTGAAGCCAGTCACTGACTGCTGGCTTGTGCGTGTCCTGTTACTTGTAATCCGGAGACATTCAAGGACTCCCGAGTTTCCCGTTTTCTGCTGGATATCAGCCTGGATTGGACTGATCTCACAACCTTGTCGCCTGAGAGTTAGCGACCTTGCTTTTCATACGACGATGGGTGTCAGAGATAGTTCAGGCCTCAGAAGAAAACCAGGTCAGTCTGGCCAGGTGGGACACCGCACCATTTGCATGTGTATCTGTGGACTCCATTGATTCCACTGTGTGTAGGCAGGAAGGCCATGCTAGTCTATGTCCTTCAGCTTTTCTTTCTGCCACTGGCTTAGTGCTGTTCCTCCTCGTTGTCATCTTTCAGGGAGTGATCCCTGTTCGAGACCCTGGTTAGTGTCTGTCTCACTGTGAGGAAGCCCGGCTGGCTGCAGTGAAGGTGAATGTCTCAGCCGCCTTTCCTCTCCACAGGGGCAGGCTTGGCAGTTCCTCTCCACAGGGGCAGGCTTGGCAGTTCCTCTCCACAGGGGCAGGCTTGGCAGTTCTCTCCACAGGGGCAGGCTTGGCAGTTCCTCTCCACAGGGGCAGGCTTGGCAGTTCCTCTCCACAGGGGCAGGCTTGGCAGTTCCTCTCCACAGGGGCAGCTTGGCAGTTCCTCTCCACAGGGCAGGCTTGGCAGTGCCTTTCCACAGGGGCAGGCTTGGCAGTGCCTTTCCACAGGGGCAGGCTTGGCAGTTCCTTTCCACTGGGGCAGGCTTGGCAGTCCCTTTCCATGGGGGGGGGCTTGGCAGTTCCTCTCCACAGGGGCAGGCTTGGCAGTTCCTCTCCACAGGGGCAGGCTTGGCAGTGCCTTTCCACAGGGGCAGGCTTGGCAGTGCCTTTCCACAGGGGCAGGCGTGGCAGTTCCTTTCCACTGGGGCAGGCTTGGCAGTCCCTTTCCATGGGGGCAGGCTTGGCAGTTCCTTTCCACTGGGGCAGGCTTGGCAGTTCCTTTCCACAGGGGCAGGTTTGGCAGTTCCTTTCCACTGGGGCAGGCTTGGCAGTGCCTTTCCACAGGGGCAGGCTTGGCAGTGCCTTTCCACAGGGGCAGGATTGGCAGTGCCTTTCCACAGGGCAGGATTGGCAGTGCCTTTCCACAGGGGCAGGATTGGCAGTTCCTTTCCACAGGGGCAGGCTTGGCAGCTAGCTCCTTCCCACAGGGGCAGACTTGGCAGTGCCTTTCCACAGGGGCAGGCTTGGCAGTGCCTTTCCACAGGGGCAGGCTTGGCAGTGCCTTTCCACAGGGGCAGGATTGGCAGTGCCTTTCCATAGGGGCAGGATTGGCAGCTAGCTCCTTTCCACAGGGGCAGGCTTGGCAGTGCCTTTCCACAGGGGCAGGCTTGGCAGTTCCTTTCCCACAGTGGCAGGCTTGGCAGCTCCTTTCCACAGGGGCAGGCTTGGCAGTTCCTTTCCACAGTGGCAGGCTTGGCAGCTCCTTTCCACAGGGGCAGGATTGGCAGCTCCTTTCCACAGGGGCAGGCTTGGCAGTTCCTTTCCACAGGGGCGGGCTTGGCAGTGCCTTTCCACAGGGGCAGGCTTGGCAGTTCCTTTCCACAGGGGCAGGCTTGGCAGTTCTTTTCCACAGGGGCAGGCTTGGCAGTTCCTTTCCACAGTGGCAGGCTTGGCAGTTCCTTTCCACAGGGGCAGGCTTGGCAGTTTCATTTGTTGGAAAATCATCCTGGATGAGAGGATGACTCGTCGGACTGCTTCAGCATGTCGTGGGTTTGGTGTCTGCTGGTTGAAAGGAGTGTTGTGTCATCCATGTCGGCTTTCAAGCAGGGGGAGGGGGGGGGGGGGGGGGGGGTATCCCCTTCCAAGGTCTTGTGAACCTGTGCTGCTGATTGCTGCCTTCAAAAGAATCCTAATTGCCATCGCAGACAGCACTGGAGAAATGACACAGTTCACCGCTACGCCAGCTTCCACTCTGATCCAGTCTGTTGTCTCTTCGTTTGTGGAGGATCTCACTGAGAAGACACGGGATATTTTTTCAGCTTTTCTCTGATTTGGGAGGAGGGGGGGGGGGGGGGGGGGGAGGTCACATGGTACATGTCAAGAAGTAGCTGAGTCATCTTGGATGGGATTGACCCATACGTATCTGCCAGATGAAGCCACACCTTACGCAGATCTCTTCGCTACCTTGCCTCTTTCGCTTTCCAAGTCATTGAGGTATGTACCACACAGCGTGGGCACTTCAGAATGCCTTCTTTCTAGAATGATACGCCCCCAAACTCGCTTTCTAGGAGGTAATTTAAGGACGAAGGCAGACTACAGCGTTAACCGCAAAAAACACAAATAAACGCAGAGAACAGAGTGTTTAATACACTGCACAAAAAGCCATGACAGATGAGGTCAGGAAAGTATTTCTCTGTGCCTTTTTCCTCTATTGCTTTTTGTTATTGACATCGGAAAAAGACACGTCCTCTCTGAGGACATTTCACGAACCTGTTTTGCATTGTGTGGTAGGTCATCGTCATGTCGCACCGATGTGTGTGTGTGTGTGTGTGTGTGTGTGTGTGTGTGTGTGTGTGTGTGTGTGTGTGTGTGAACGTATGTGGATTCGCGCGCGTGTGAACACGCACACGCACACACTCGCACGCACGCACGCACGCACACACACACGCACACACACACACACACACACACGCACACACGCACACACACACACACACACACACACACACACACACACACACACACACACACACACACACACACACACACACACACACTTTCCCAGTGACGTAAAAGTGAAGATAAAAATAGCTCTCGAGCGACACTGTGAACAACATATGAGTTTTTTTCAGAAACTGCTTGGTGTAAGAAACGAATGAAAGCGTAACATCGACACATTCACTGCCGCTGTCATTGGCTTCAACGGTCAAAATGGCAGACAGAGAAAATCTTAAAGAAATGGCGGCTGCGCTGGCAAAGGAAGCGGGTATAGTAGCTTCGGACCTGGATAATCACTTGTGGAATTCCCGCATCGTTGGTATCACAGGTACATCTGTCGCCTTTGTGTCGGCAGGTAAGTGACATTTACCATGAATGAATGAATAAATGAATCTTTTATTTGACATGTGTTCACCATAACTGGTGATATTACACGAAGTGAAATATGGCTATAAATGTGTGTGTGTGTGTGTGTGTGTGTGTGTGTGTGTGTGTGTGTGTGTGTGTGTGTGTGTTGTGTTTTAGATTTTTTTTTGGGGAAAATACTGCTTGATTCGAGCACAACGTATCAAAGAAGAAACATGTGCCTCTCAAGCAAAAATTGCTGATCTCTTTTTCCACTTCACCTGTGTGTGTGTGTGTGTGTGTGTGTGTGTGTGTGTGTGTGTGTGTGTGTGTGTGTGTGTGTGTGTGTTTCAGTTTCTTCAGTTTAACGTCATTCCACTAAAAGTGATATCAGACGATGTGTTGAAGTATATGGGATGTGCGTATTAACTGTGTGGTGGTTGTTTCTTGAAAATGTGTGGTATGAATAAACATTTCTTATGATATGAGTTGATACTGGAGATGGCCAGATACAGGGACAAAGTGTGATGTGTGTGTGTGTGTGTGTGTGTGTGTGTGTGTGTGTGTGTGTGTGTGTGTGTGTGTGTGTGTGTGTGTGCGTGTGTGTGTGTGTGTGTGTGTGTGTGTGTGTGTGTGTGTGTGTGCGTGCGCGTGTGCGTGCGTGCGTGCGTGTGTGTGTGTGTGTGTGTGTGTGTGTGTGTGTGTGTGTGTGTGCGCGCGCGCGCGGACGTGTGTGTGTGCGTGCGCGCTGTATATGTAAATGTGTCAATTTAACCGGAATTGTAGCATAGGAGCAAGAGTACTGTAAGTAATGCTAAGTAATTAACAATCTAATATTAAAGGATAGAACATCAAAGGTAAATGCCCACTGGGCTGTGTAACAAACATTTACAAACTGAGGAAAGAAAAGAGTAGTCATTCAAAATCTTGGACACAGATGACGACGGACTGGATCCGTCAGATAAACTACAAACGCCGACTTACGATATAATTCCCTTGCTCTTGGACAATTGATTAATAGATGTCCTACTCCGAGTGTTTTCTCCACACATACATCTAATGTTTTTACAGAACTTTGTACGAAGGGATTTTAACCGCATTCTGTGCAGTAAACTTCTAATCTCTCTAGACAGAGAAGCAAGGTGATTGTTTGACGAGGCTTTCGAGTTGATTTTGCCACAAAATTTAACACAACTCTGATAATACTGAGTATCTCGAGTTCATTATCAAGTTTCTGAAGCTTTCATCCGATGTTTTGTTTAGAAGAATATTGCATTCTGTTAAATCCAAAGGAATATTAAGGGGAATTGAACCCTCAACATTTCGAGCTGCCTTTCTGCAGCCTGATCGACTCTCTCATTTGCTGAAATGCCACAATGAGAGGGGACCCAGCAAAAACTAACTGATGTGCCTTTATCGGATAAAAGATGTATAACATGATTTATTTCTGTTATTATCTCCAAAACGGATTTTTGAATTTGAAGACCGGATTGCTTCAAGAGCAGATCTAGAATCAGCACATACTAAGTACGTGACTGACATTTAGATGGAAATAAAGAATATAATTTAAGGACATTAGGATGGCGGCTAGCTCGGCACTGAAAATCGAAAAATTCTGCCAAGATGGTACATTTTCTCCACGTTTAAGTCAGGTATTACAAAAGCTGCCCCTGTCCTACTGTCTTCTAGCACTGAGCCGTCTGTGAAAATTTTTTAGGTGGTTCTTGTACTGATTTTCCAGGTGTAAGCATACGGAAATTTTAGTAGTATGTTGGGTGAATCTTTTTTTGACAAATCTGAATGAATCGTATCAAAGGAGGCCTTCGTTTGTTCCCATCTTGGTACTGGTGAAAAGGATGGTTTAACAGCGATTTCATTTCTATTTATGTTGGAATCTCTGATAAGGTGAGAAGTATACGAGTAGATTGATTTTGTAGATTGTATTCCTCTAGCTCGTTTTCCAAAATCTTTTTCAGAATTTAAACAAACTTCTTTTTGCACAGAAATGTTTCTGTGTGTAAAACTCTTCAGAACGAACTTCGACGCAGCTACTTTTCGAACCTCGCTGAGAGGTAGCACTCCAATCTCATTGTATGTTCCTAAGTTTGAATGTATGTATGGGAACACCAAGAGCGAGTTTGTAAGCCTTGCAATCAATGCTCTGCAATTTATTTAACAGATGTTGTGGTGTGCGCTGAAAAATACTTCCTGAGCATAGGTTAACCTAGATCGCACAAGAGCGGTTGATAGAGGTATTAAAGTCGAAGCATCTTGGCCCCATGGTTGCTTGTTTATAATCTTAAGAAAGTTTAAACTTTTTTCCCTGCTTTATTTAATATGTGGTCAATATGCTGGTTCCATGACAGTTTAGAAGTTAAGAAGATTATACCTAGGAATTTGACAGATTTAACATGCTTTATTTTAATGCCATCTAAAGTAAAAACTGGGAGCTTTTCTGGGTCATACCCTGAATTGAAAAGCATTATATGTGTTTTTTCTAATGAAAGTGCAAGCCCGTTTTTCTTGTAAAAATACATTTATTTTATTGAGTTCTCGCTGGTATAAAGCTTTTATGTAGTTCAGCGACCTCGACGAGGTTAGTGTGCGTGCGTGTATGTGTGTGTGTGTGTGTGTGTGTGTGTGTGTGTGTGTGTGTGTGTGTGTGTGTGTGTGTGTGTGTGTGTGTGTGTGTGTGTGTGCATGCGTGTGTGCATGCATGCGTACGTGTGTGTGTGTGTGTGTGTGTGTTGTGTGTGTGTGTGTGTGTGTGTGTGTGTGTGGTGTGTGTGTGTGTGCATGAGTGCGCGATCGCGCGCGCGTGCGCATGTATGTGTGCAATCAAAATTAACAAATACAATCTGCTGGAACTGGTTAGATATAATTGTATCTTCTATGCTCTAGAAAGGAGACAAAGATGAACAAGCCTTTTTCTTCTTTTTCGTATGAAGTACTGTTTTTGTTGGCAGAGAGTTTTTTTCCCAATTAATTATCCAAAATTCAAGAAACGTTTGTCAGGAATCTCCGCTGCGTGTGCAATCCATTTTCTTGTGACACCATCTCAACAACAGTAAACTTGATTAGAGAATTATCCACTAACAATTACATCTGGTTTCGGTCAATTTCATTTTATTGTCCTAATTCAAGGAGAGATGGTCAATGACGTTAGAATGATCATCACCCAACAGTCATTGACCATTTCCATTTTCTCCCTTCCGGCATCCGGCATTATCATATCAATGCCAACAGTTTTTTGCACTTATGACAATGATCATTATGCAACAGTCATTATCATATCAATGCCAACTTTTTTTCACTTATGACAATGATCATTATCCAACAGTCGTTATCATATCAATGCCAACACTTTATTTCACTTATGACAATGATCATTATCCAACAGTCATTATCATAGTAATGCCAGCACTTTATTTCACTTATGACAATGATCATTATCCAACAGTCATTATCATATCAATGCCAACACTTTATTTCACTTATGACAATGATCATTATCCAACAGTCGTTTATTATATGACAAACCAACACTTTCATTCAATCACTTTATGACTTATGACAATGATCATTATGCAACAGTCATTATCATATCAAACGCCAACACTTTATTTCAGTTATGAATGATCATTATCATTGTCCAATCATATCAATGCCAACACATTTCCTTATTGATCATTATCCAGGCAACATTCATCCAACACTTTATTTCAATGGCAATCATTGTCCAACATTATTAATCACTTTCATGACGATGCAACATCATCCATCAGGCATTGATCTTTATGACAATTTCCTCCCATCAGTCCAGATCTTTCCATTTCCTCCCAACCAGTATTATTATACTAATGCCACCATATTATTTAAGTTATGACAATGATCATCATCCTATAGTACTGATGGCTTTTCCAATATTACTGTTGGCATGACTTTCCCCTCCCTCCTCCCTGTGCACGCGAATGTACATGTGGAGAGATAAGAAACTTTCCCTCCTCTCCTTTCCCTCGCCTCGGTGCTCCCCCCCCCTCCCCCCCCCCCCCCCCCCCCCCACACACACACACACACACACTGCCCCTTTTTCTTCATTACATCCTTTTTTTCCCCAATCCCCCCTTTCCAACCATTATTATCAGCACAAAAACATCCCCACATATATACGGTTTATCATTCTGATCACCAGCCATGTCAACACTTTTCCATTGATCATTTCCATTCATTTCCCTTCCAACCACTATTATCATCTTATACTATTATCGTCATACCAACATTATCCTACTTCTCACAATTAGTCTCATTATGATCAACACTAATAATACTGTTTACATGCTCCCCCCCCCCCCCCCCCCCCCCCCCCCCCCTTTTGTGTGTGTCATTTTTTTTTTAAGATATGTTACCCCTTTTCTCATTGATCATTTCCATTTTCTTCCCAACCAACATTATTGTATTAATGGCAACACATCATTTCACCTACAGCACTCTTTAATTTTGCAATAAAACTGTGTGCATGAGTTTCCCATCTCTCCTCCCTGTACATACGTATGTATAGAAGGAGGATATGGGCCCCCCCCCCCCCCCCCCCCCCTGTCTTGCCCACTCCTTTTTTTTCCAACAACGATAGCCCCTCACCCATTGATCACTTCCCTTCCTTACCAATCATTATTATCATTACTCACACTTCCACATATAACTACTATCATCAACATCACCATCCCTTAGGGTTTTTTTTTAAACATATCATTTCTATTCCTTACCACTTAAGCACTATTATTTACCCACCACAATCACTACCATCACGAATATATATATACCATTAAACAATCACTACAAAACAAACACTATTATCAATCCACAGTAATCACTACTACCATCACTTATATATCATACCATTAAACAATTATCACAAACAAACAAACCCTACTGTGTGACCCCCCGCCACCCCCCTTTTTCTTTCTCCCCATCAGTGTTTAGTCACTATGAACACTTAAATCTTTTAAACAGTATCCCTCCTCTTATTATATACGTTTTCATCATCACCACTATTATTGCCATTGTTACCATTATCATCATGATTGTCATTACTGTTTCAACTCCCGTGATCCCCTCCTTAACGGTCTGATTTTCATCCAAGATCCATTTTGCGCCGAATATGAGAAGATTAGTGGTTTCTCTCTTTCTTCGTTTCATTGTTTTTATATTGCTGTTTTTCGCCTGAAGAAGACCCAACAGGTGAAAATATTTTGTCCTGTAATGTTTATCTGTATCTGTGACGGTAACTAACACCGTTTCGTTTTAAATTCAAATTCAAGGAACTTTTGTCAGGAAAACATTCTAAAGGCTCTCAACTGTATCTTGTGACATCATCTCAACAACAATAAATTTTATTCACGAATTGTTTGCGAACAATTACATCGTCCTTTGGATCAGACGTTTGTGGTCTTTGACCGTCATTTTGCAACGTCAATGAATGACGATTTAGAAACTTCACTATTTACAAGAACTCAAAACAAACCAACAGATGCAAAAAGCAACAGAATCTTTTTGTTAACAATGACATCAATAAACGACACTACATGAGCAACCAGTGTAAATGAATGGCGGGAAGAAGGTCTCTTCACTAAATGAATGGCGGGAAGAAGGTCTCTTCACTAAATGAATGGCGGGAAGAATGTCTCTTCACTAAATGAATGGCGTGAAGAAGGTCTCTTCACTAAATGAATGACGGGGAGAAGGTCTATTCACTAAATGAATGACGGGAAGAAGGCCTATTCACTAAATGAATGACGGGAAGGTCTATTCACTAAATGAATGCCCTGGGTGGGTCTGTGGGGTCCATGATGTGGGCAGGTGCCCTGGGTGGGTTCTGTGGGTGCATGATTCTGGGCAGGTGCCCTGGGTGGGTTGTGTGTGGTGTCCATGATGTGGGTGATATGGGCCCTGGTGGGGTGCATGATGATGGGCAGGTGCCCTGGGTGGGTTCTGTGGGTGCATGATATGGGCAGGTGCCCTGGGTGGGTTCTGTGGGGCATGATATGGGCCATGATGTGGGCAGTGTGGGCCTGGGTGGGTTCTGTGGGGTCCATGATGTGGGCAGATGCCCTGGGGCAGGGTTCCCTGTGGGGGTCCATGATGTGGGCAGATCCATGGGTAGAGTGTCATGATGTGGACGAACGTTATGTGGGGTCCTTCGGGCAAAGAGCACACTGTGTTTCCGCACACTGTGCAATCACTGTCAATCACAGTCAGCAGAGGCTTAGCAGGTGGTTTCCTGCGTGCTTTGGATCAGAACAGGCAGCACTGAACTTCATCAGTGAGTCGCTGGCAGTGCAGTGTCTTCTCTGGTCGGTTGTCTCGTGACGACTTGACGTTGAGCGCCTCGTGTGTGGATTGCCGATGCCGAGGAGGCTGTGGCGGAACAAGACGGACAGTGTCTGTGGACAGGGGGGCTGGGGGGGGCTGTGGACAGGGGGCTGTGGACAGGGGGCTGTGGACAGGGGGCAGTGGACAGGGGGGCAGTGGGACAGGGGCACAGGGGCAGTGGACAGGGGGCTATGGACAGGGGCAGCACAGTGGACAGGGGGCTGTGGACAGGGGGCTGTGGACAGGGGGCTGTGGACAGGGGGCTGTGGACAGGGGCTATGGACAGGGGGCTGTGACAGGGGGGCTGTGGACAGGGGGCTGTGGACAGGGGGCTGTGGACAGGGGGCTGTGGACAGGGGGCTGTGGACAGGGGGCTGTGGACAGGGGGCTGTGGACAGGGGCTGTGGACAGGGGCTGTGGACAGGGGCTGACAGGGGGCTGTGGGACAGGGGGCTGTGGACAGGGGGCTGTGGACAGGGGGCTGTGGACAGGGGGCTGTGGACAGGGGCTGGGACAGGGGCTGTGGACAGGGGGCTGTGACAGGGGGCTGTGGACAGGGGGCTGTGGACAGGGGGCTGTGGACAGGGGGCTGTGGACAGGGGGCTGTGGACAGGGGGGCTGTGGACAGGGGGCTGTGGACAGGGGGCTGTGGACAGGGGTGGACTGTGGACAGGGGGCAGTGGGGGGCTGTGGACAGGGGCTGTGGACAGGGGACACAGGGGGCTGTGGACAGGGGCTGTGGACAGGGGGCAGTGGACAGGGGGCTGTGGACAGGGGGCTGTGGACAGGGGGCTGTGGACAGGGGCTGTGGACAGGGGGCTGTGGACAGGGGGCTGTGGACAGGGGGCTGTGGACAGGGGGCTGTGGACAGGGGGGCTGGACAGGGGGCTGTGGACAGGGGGCTGTGGACAGACAGGGCGGGGCTGTGGACAGGGGGCTGTGGACAGGGGGGGCTGTGGACAGGGGGCTGTGGACAGGGGGGCTGTGGACAGGGGGCTGTGGACAGGGGGCTGTGGACAGGGGGCTGTGGACAGGGGGCTGTGGACAGGGGCTGTGGACAGGGGGCTGTGGACAGGGGGCTGTGGACAGGGGGCTGTGGACAGGGGCTGTGGACAGGGGGCTGTGGACAGGGTGGCTGTGGCGGAACAAGGCAGGCAGTCTCTGTGGACAGGGGACAGGAAAGAGTAGCCTGGATGCCCCTCCATGGAAGAGGCACAGAAAATGGAATAGAAAAAAAGGAACAAAATGGATGGTTGGTGAGGACGAGGAGGAACTGTGTGTCTCATAGCAGGCTGGCAGTTTTTTTTTTTTAACAACAAACAAACAAACAAACAAAGAAGTGGAATATACACACTAACACACGTCCACTGAATCATGCAAGATGGAATAATGGCTGTTGGTTCTTTAATTTTCAGTTGCTGCTGCCATCATTGGAGCTGCTTTAACCCCAGTCACCTTTGGCGCTTCAGCTGTTTTGGGCTGGGTGGGTGCCGCGGGGGCACTCACCGCCGGGGCGCCAGCCTTGCCCAAACCTTAATCAAGTTGAAGAAAGTGAAAACGTGTCCAAAGAAAATTGTCTGCCTTCCAGCAGGCGTTGACAGACGACCTGACTCGGGACCTTGAACCGTTACTGCAGTTTATCGAAAAATGGAACTTGGCAGTCGATGGGAGACAATTCGCTGAATCTACCAGTGAGGCCACTCCTAAACCTACCGGACGCATCAGAGCAGCATGGCAGTGGATCAAACGAAGCAAGATCTGCAGTTTGGCAGTCAGAGGGTTACAAATTGCTGGATCTTTGGGTGGGGGCATTTGGAAAACTGTCAAAACCGGTTTGAAAAAGGCCGCAGCAGCAGTCCGTATTCTGTCGCCTGTTGTGAGTCATGCCATGACCTTCATGGACGCGGTCACCTTCATATACATGGCCCTTCAGCTTACAAGGGAAACGGGAGCAAGACCGGGAGGAAAATGAGAGTGCTGGCTGACGCCCTGGACGAGTTTTCCAAGACTGGTGAGTGCCCCGCCAGCGCCATTCAGGGCTTCCTGTGCAACTTAAAAAGGCTGAAGACTAAACGTTTTACACCTGACCCCACGAGGACTTTATGGAATAAACGTTTACACCTGACCCCATGTGGCCTTTATGGAAGAAACGTTTACACCTGACCCCATGTGGCCTTTATGGAATAAACATTCATACCTGACCCCATGTGGCCTTTATGGAATAAACGTTTACACCTGACCCCCATGTGGCCTTTATGGAATAAACGTTTACACCTGACCCCATGTGGCCTTTATGGAATAAACATTCATACCTGACCCCATGTGGCCTTTATGGAATAAACGTTTACACCTGACCCCATGTGGCCTTTATGGAATAAACGTTTACACCTGACCCCATGTGGCCTTTATGGAATAAACGTTTACACCTGACCCCATGTGGCCTTTATGGAATAAACGTTTACACCTGACCCCCTGTGGCCTTTATGGAATAAACGTTTACACCTGACCCCATGTGGCCTTTATGGAATAAACATTCATACCTGACCCCATGTGGCCTTTATGGAATAAACATTCATACCTGACCCCATCTGGACTTTATAGAATAAAATGTTAACGTTCACACTTAACCCCGCTCGGATTTTATGGAATAAATGTTCACACCTGGTCCCTCGCGGACTTTCAGTTTACTTCTTTAAAATTGGTTTATATCCAAATTTTACCATACAAATTATCCCTTAAAAAGGAGAGAGAGAGAGAGAGAGAGAGAGAGAGAGAGAGAGAGAGAGAGAGAGAGAGAGAGAGAGAGAGAGAGAGCACTGTAAAAGAAAGAAGAAAGAAGTAATGTTTCAGACAGAGATTGTCAAACGTATCTACTTTTGCTTCATTGTCAAACGTATCTACTTTTGCTTCATTGTCAAACGTATCTACTTTTGCTTCATTGTCAAACGTATCTACTTTTGCTTCATTGTCAAACGTATGTACTTTTGCTTCATTGTCAAACGTATCTACTTTTGCTTCATTGTCAAACGTATGTACTTTTGCTTCATTGTCAAACGTATCTACTTTGCTTCATTGTCAAACGTATCTACCTTTGCTTCATTGTCAAACGTATCTACTTTTGCTTCATTGTCAAACGTATCTACTTTTGCTTTACGTCAGTTTCAGTTTCATCAAGGAGGCGACAGCGTGCGGACTAGTCTGTATATACGCTTCACCACACTGGCCAAGCTGCCAGATGATATTGCGCAGACTGAACGACTGGACGGTTATATAGATTGATAAGGACAAAGAAAGCACTGGAGAAGAGGGCGTCATAGACAGGAGTGGCAGACGTCAGACCTGCACATCAGTTAGCCCAACGCGCTGGTCAGACCTTAACTGACTGCCTAAGTTCTAGCTGACGCTCGTGGCTCGCTGCTGTAGGGAAACCTGATCATTGACATCTTCACTGTCCTGGTTTCATTTCACCTTGGATTGTAGCGATTCGCAGTAGTGTTAGTAGAACTGTATTCGTCCCACTGTGTAGAATAATAAAATCAGTGTGATGTCTTTTTCTCTCTGCGTATGACACCTGTCATGTCCTTTGAAATGATGAAACTTTGATCATCCTACTACATGACAACTGAATTCCCTTTCATTTCCCAGTCTCCACTCCTTCCGCCCTCTGTATGACAGTACTACAGGATTCCATGTCTGTTCACCTTATGCCTTTTGCTGTCGTCAACTAACGTTGTAACGATGCGAAACTTGTCATGATGTTCGTTTAAAAGCCCTTGCAAGACCTGCTGTCGTCATTAACTACATGTTTCGATCTGTCATTTTGCTCTCTCTCTCTCTCTCTCTCTCTCTCTCTCTCTCTCTCTCTCTCTCTCTCTCTATATATATATATATATATATATATATATATATATATATATATATATATATATATATATAATATATATATATATATATATATATGAATGAGTTCTGATCATATATTTTATATTTCTAGTATTTGATTCAGGACCTTTCCACTTGAGCATTTAGTGTCAGAGGAAGAACATGACGCAAGCATCAGCATTAGAGAAAGAGCAAGAACACAGAAGCTTCATTTCTCTTTGAAGGTAAAAACAGAAGGCTCTCTCTCTTTGAAGGTCTCACTCTCTCTCTCTCTCTCTCCTCTCTCTCTCTCTCTCTCTCTCTCTCTCTCTCTCTCTCTCTCTCTCTCCTGTCTGTCTGTCTGTCTCTCTCTCTCTAATTAGTCTCCCACCCTTTCACCCTTTCTCCTGTGTTCTGACTGACTCTTTACTGCTGACCTAAGTGCAATCGATCAGCCCCTGATAAAAGCAGAGATGTTCCTGATGTCTGCCTATCAGTTAGAAGAGCAACAGCAAGGGCCACTGGCGGGCAAGGATATACCAAGTGTCAATGCACAACTCAGTGTACATCAGGACGATGCAGCTGCCTAAGGAAAAAAAAAACTAAATGCAACTCGTGCTGTCAGCCGAGCAGATCATGCAAAAATGTCTAACTAAACTCGACTGGACCCTGATATCTGTTTGATTGACTTTTTTTTTCTCTTTTATTGATTTTTTGAAATTGTTTTTCATTGATTTTTCGGCAGTTGGTGACATCATGTTTTGAGATTTTCTTTTGGATGCCTGCGTCCCGTTTTGTGATTGCAAGTGTGTTCTTTTCTATTAGATTGCAATTCTGTCTATACATGTTTGTGCTGTGGCATCTCTATCTCTATCTAAGTCTTATTCACATCAAAGGCAAATTGAGCTGCACAATGTGTGTTAGGCAGTCGTATTCACATCGGGCAAAACTGAACTTCCTAATGCGAACATTAGGCATCTTTTTGCCCAGTGTTGACTACTTTTTACATTACGCAAGTCATTGTACCTAATGTGCACTATAGGCAATTTTCTGCCTAGTGTTCACATTA
>JADBJO010029972.1:7500-18438 GCA_016801955.1 Conus betulinus | reverse complement strand
GAGACTATCCTCTTATAAGTCATTTCATCTTCGTTGTTTCCAAGGTCATTTATCCATCAGTTGTATTCTTGTAAATCCTGCACAGAGTGGTCTTGAAACTTAGCACTGGCAGATGTGGTTTAGCAAGTGTAATATTCCCCACACAGTGACACCTCCTTCAGGAAACTAAAAGTAAAACTAAATCTCTTTCTCGTGCTCTCTCTCTCTCTCTCTCTCTCTCTCTCTCTCTTGTGCTGTCTCTGCCTGACTTTGTATCTCTCAGTCTGTGTGTGACTGTCTTCTCCCTCTATTTTTATGCATCTCTCCATTGTTTCCAGCCTTTTCATCGTTGCTCTCGTACACTTGCCCATTTGGTTGAGGATGCTATATCATTAAATGGTAATTATGCCCAGTAATCGAAAAAAAAAAACATATTTTGTCAGATGTCACTCCATGCTGCTTGAGATTTTTGCTGATACTGCTCAGGGTTACCACATCTGCCACTGTCACAGAAGTGGATAAGCTGTTATCTCATCCATAGGAGTGCATCTCTGACCTTCAGAAATAGATGTTTCATACAGAGCTGCCAACCATCCTGCTTTTGGCAAAGTTTATTATGCTCAAACCAACGTCATTCCCCTATTCTGAATGACATTTAAAAAAAAAAAAATCTGCTTGCGAAAATAAATAAAGGTTTGTTTATTTGCAGACTTTGCACATCTGCCGTTCATTTACCCAAAGAACTGTTTGGAAACTTACTTTAGGTTCTGCTTCTTCGCCATCATGTGGAAATGACCTGCTGGACCAATTAACCCTGGGGCAGAAAAGAAGAAAAAGAAAGTAGAACAGAAGCACAGATTCAGGTTGCTGTCTCGTGTCTGCTGTCATGATAGTAGTGCTGCTGATCCCAGTTAACAATTCGGCCAGTGAAAGTGTTCGGCCTTGTGAGGAAGAACCTTACAGATTTTCACTCCTCCTTTGGTCATGACACAACAGAGGCACTGATGATTCTGAAGTGTAGAAATGAGCCAAGTCATAAGATGAAGCTTAGCGACAGTATGCTTAAAAAATGAGTCAGTCAGATAATAGAGGAACAGAAACAAACTGACTACAGACATAGAGAAGAACTGACACAAGCTGACCACAGACAGAATAACTGACACAAAACTGACCACAGATGTAGAGAGGAACAGACATAAATTGACCACAGATGTAGAGAGGAACAGACACAACCTGATCACAAATATTGTAATAGAGGAACAGACACAAACCTGACCACAGACAGAGAGGAAGCTCAGACAAAAAGTTGAAAAAACTGACCACAGATATGGAGAGGAACTGGAATGGAAACCAGGAGTGCAGGATACATGCATGTGTTAATAATCACACTTTTCATTGGATTTTTGTTCCATTTTATAACCATCAGTACCTCTTCTTCTCAGTTAGCCTGCAGTTTACATACGAATGTGTGTGTATGCGAGCGAGAGAGAGAGAGAGAAATAATGCACTCATAGTATGCCTAGTTTGTATGCATGTTTGTCCGTGTGGTTGCTTCTTCTGCCTTTCTCAATTTGTAAGGACTGAGTGGTGATGTCTGCATGGTGATAGTCCTGACCTGTGTGCTGTATGCAAGGCCTGACAAGGTGGGAGTGGATTAGTGTGGAATGAAGCTGCCAGCTAGTTGACACTCCCACACTTATTTATTACAGGATGAACAGGGCTGGCAAGAAGGCATCTGAAAGCAGTTCTAGTAGCACGAGTTATACTCTCAGTCTGAACAGCTGACCTGAAAGTGGGCGTGGCGAGGAGAGGGAGATGGCCAGGTGAAGGAGGAGGGAGATGCTGGGAAGGGAGGGAGGGTTGTTCTGAATGATTATGACATGAGCTGACCTGAGCACAGAAGACAGTTGGTGTATCCCTGCAGGGCAAGCCAAAGGGACTTGAGCACCAGGTATGAAATTTGAGGACGGTTGGCAGGTTCTGTCAGGACCAGTGGCCATTGGAGCCATGCTGATCCAAGTGGAGGAGACATGGGGTGTGAGGGGTCTTGTCCTTGCAGTCATTGAGGCTAGTGTATCCCTGCAGGGCAAGCCAAAGGGACTTAAGCACCAGGTATGAAATTTGAGGACGGTTGGCAGGTTCTGTCAGGACCAGTGGCCATTGGAGCCATGCTGATCCAAGTGGAGGAGACATGCGGTGTGAGGGGTCTTGTCCTTGCAGTCATTGAGGCTACTGTGGATCAGAGGGAGGAATCCTGGCTGTCCCAGATGATTAGTTTAGGCCTGAGAAAAGTGACATTGCAGAGGAGAGAGTGGGCAGCACCTTGGTCGTGGACTAGTGCTGGATTGACTCAGAAGCTAGTGTGGCCGGCTGCCACTCCCGAGATGCCTGTTGTTCATGCTATATACATGGTGTCTTGGCTTTCACTCCTTTCAGCCCATGGGCGTCCATCATGTCAGATAGGCTTAGACGATCACATCACTGTTTTTCAACTTTTTGTGTACCCTTATCATATTTATTTCTGTTCGTAGTGATTTTGACTTTAGACCTTGTTCACAGCTGGCGATAATTGTAACTTGAAATTTTTTTCTAAGAATGTCTGTACTCTCAGTCTCGGCCATTGTATGTTGAGGAAAGTGGAAGAGTGTACTGTAACATTTTATGTGTGTTGTCAGAGATGCATTCTGATGTGGGATGCTCCCCAGCGTTCCAAAGGGCATTACTAAGACTGATGACAGTAATATTAATTGCTTGCTTCATGATGGGAAAAATATGTGCAGATGCCAAGATTGAGAGTGCAGTGTCAGTTGACCAGATCTGATGGACAAATTTTTCACAGTTGAAGAGAAATGTTGACAGGCAAAGCAGGCTAACCTCAGATGTAGAAGTGTGCTAAGCTCTTTCCTGCAAGAAATCTGTTAAGGGTAAAATGTATCTCTTACCTTTCTGGACTGTGGTGATAAGTCACTGATGCATGGAGGCTGTGTGAGGAGAATGATGTACTACAGGGAGAAAGATGTGAAGAAGGTGATGTATGGAGAAAGATGTGAAGAAGATGAGCGAGTATGGAGAGTGTGGTATGGGGAGAATGATGTGAAGGTGATGTATGAGAATGATGTTGTATAGAGAGAATGATGTGAAGAAGGTGATGTATGAGAATGATGTGGTATAGAGAGAATGATGTGAAGAAGGTGATGTATGGAGAGTGACATGGTATAGGGAAAAAATGATGTGAAGAAAGTGATGTATGAGAATGATGTGGTATTGGGAGAATGATGTGAAGAAGGTGATGCATGTATGCAGAATAATGTGGTATAGGGAGAATGATGTGAAGAAGGTGAGGCATAAAGAATTTTGTGGTATAGGGAGAATGATGTGAAGAAGGTGATGTATGGAGAGTGGTAATGTTGCTTAAATACTAGTTATAGCCCACCCAAATGCAAAGGGCCATATCAGAGTTTGTATGAAGAGTGACATGGTCTAGGGAAAATGATCAATGTGAAGAAGGTGATTCATAATGATGTAGTACAGGGAGAATGACGTGAAGAAGGTGATGTATGGAGAATGATGTGGTATAGGGAGAACGATGTGAAGATGATGTGGGATATATGGAAAATTATGTGGTGTAACACTAACAGACAGGGAGAATGGCGTGCAGTGGTGAAGGAGAGAAAGGTGCGGTGTAGGTGGTGTTGGGGGAGACTAGTGTGTAGGTGGTGTAGAGAGAATGTTGTGATGTAGTTGACAGTTGGAGAATGATGTGGTGTACTTGATGTTGGGGGAAAATAGTGTGTTGTGGGTGGTGTTTGGAGAATGAGTTGGTGTAGGAGGTGTGCTGGCAGTGATGTGGTGTAGGCAGTTTTGGGAGAAAGGTGTGGCGCAAGAAGTTGTTGGTTTAGGGAGAATAATGTGGTATAAGTGGTTTAGGGGGAATGTGGTGGTGTTGGGAGAGTGATGGATGTAGGTGAGGTAGGGAGAATAATGTGGTATCTATAGGAGAAAGGTATAGTGTAGTTTGGGTCAGGGAGAATGGTGTGGTCTAGGTGGCTTTGGGAGAATAGTGAAAATGATCATGGGTTACCTGGCCTCATTTTCAGTGTTTGAAACTCCGGTCAAATGCAGTGTAGTGGTGGGGTGTGAAGGGCCCTTGAGGCATGAATCTGGGTTCCTGCTGATTGAGGGCTGTTGTGTGTAGTTTAGTGTTGTGAGCAGTCTCTGCAGAGATGCTGTTGTGAAGGAGTGATAGCGGGCTATTGTGTCGTCTAGTGTTGTGAACGGTCTATCCAGAAATGCTGTTGTGAAGGAGTGAAAGCGGGCTGTTTTTGGTGTGATGGATAGTCTGACAAAGGATCGTATTTTAAGTGAAGAACTGATAGCACTATTAGCAGACTATTGTTTGGTGTGGTCAACAGTCTGACTCAGAAAGATTCTGTTGTGAGGGAATAATTGCATGCTGTTGTAGGTGATAGAGCCTGACTTGAAAAATACTGCGACTGAAGGAATGATATTGTTTGGTGTAGTGGATAGAATGTGACTTGAAAGATACTGTGAGTGTGTGAGAAAAGGATGATATTGTTTGGTGTTGTGGATAGAGTGTGATTTGAAAGATAGTGTAAGTAAGGCAAGGATATTGTGTTGTACAGTGGATAGAGTGTGGCTTGAAAGATACTGTGACCAAGGGAATGATATTGTTTGTAGTAGTGGATAGAGTCTGACTTAGAAAGATACTGATGTGATGCAATTATAGTATGCTACTGTTTGATGTAGTGGACATAGTCTGACTTAGATACTGAACATTGTGACTTAGGTACTGTTGTGAAGGAGCGATTGTAGGCTGTTGTTTGGAGTACTGGTTTCATTCATGTTTTCTGAAACTTTTCTGTATTTGTAATAACTTAAGGCTTATGATGTAAGATTAAGCGCCATAAATAATCATTAGTAGTAGTAGCGGTGAATGGAATTCAAGAAAGATGCTGTGTGTGAAGGAATGATGGCAGGCTGGTGTTGGGGGGTAGTGATCATACTGTGTGCGTGTGTAGGAAGACTGGTTAAACAGGGCAGGATCATCTGGTTTTTATCATGGGAATTATCAGCATTTCATAGCAGATGGCTGCCATGAGACATTCCTTCATTGTAGGGAGACTGGTAAGATGAGACAACTTCTTCAGGTTTCAACAAGGAAACGGTCAGCACTTCAAGAGTCCAGTGTTGCTGATTGCAAAAGGTTGCAGTGAGCATTCTTTTTGTGGTAGGAAGACTGTGGGATTAGGCAGTGTCTTCTGAGTTTCGCATAGCATAGAAGTGTCAAGACGTTGCACTGTATGCCAGACTCGGAGCAAGTTGAGCATGGGAACTGTCAATCACCAGAATGTGGGAAGATGCTGTGTGTGTGGGAGAATGGAACAATACATGATTTGTGATCACCAGTGGGCACACACCCACAGGGTAAAAGCTTGTCATTAACAAAAACGGAAAGATCTATAAAGGAAACTAAGAAGGATACTATCTATAACTTGCAGGCACTCATGCAGGCTG
Organism: Conus betulinus; assembly: GCA_016801955.1. NCBI lineage: Eukaryota > Metazoa > Mollusca > Gastropoda > Neogastropoda > Conidae > Conus > Conus betulinus. The sequence goes on along the minus strand of JADBJO010029972.1, from coordinate 12,924 downwards.
ACAGTGACAAAAACAAATAGGAAATACACTCATTCTGTGTAGGCCTTCACAACAGCCTTTCAGTTTCACTGGAAAACCTCTGTGTCTGTGTCTGTGTGTAGCAGTTCTGGCTGTCCATCTAATAACAGAATAGAGTGTGCTGATTGATCAGTGCTTGTGAGTTGATGGCTGGGACCACTTGTAACCAGGATCAATGATGGGGTGTCCAGATCGATGATGTGACATGGTACTGGTAGTAAAGAGGCACAATCAATACTCACAGAACTGGGAACAGACCTCCAGTAACAAGTCCACCAGGAACACTTTTCTGAGAACAAGTCTACCAGTACAAGTCTATCAGGAATGAATCTACCAGGAAAAAGTCTCTGAGGAACAAGTCAGCCAGGAACAAATTTGAAAAAGAGAAGGTATTAGTTCCATCAGACAAAACAGATTACAAGATAAAACACAATGCATTTCAACCTCTTAGGTCTTCTTCAGGCATAAACAAACAACATTTAGGATGGTGAAAAGTGAAGAACGAGCAACCACTTATCTTCTCATATTCGTTGGAAAATGGGTATTGAGCTACACCCATTTTGCGCCAAATAGGAGAAGATAAGGGTTGCTCGTTCTTCGTTTTCACTGTCATGGTGGAGATGTGTGGACTTAGAACTAGAAGAAACAGGCTGTGGAGGTGCTAGAGGTTGAACTTGGGTTCACTCTGGGCACACCATTACTTCAGTTACAGTATGTGTGTTGTGTGTGTGTGTGTGAGAGAGAGAGAGACAGAGAGGAATAGAGGGAGGGGAGGCTCACATGCATGCATGCGTGCATGCATGCATACGCAGATATGTCCATGCACATATATATGCAGGTATGCACATACACGGCTGAGAAAGACTGAGAGTGAGGCTGTATTTATCAGTGTTCATGCCACAGTTCTGGACAACTACTGTTTGTTGTGACGACGCAGGTGAGCGAGTGACATGGTTATGAAGCGTGCCAGTGGGTGGGTGAAGTGTGTCATTAGAAGGCGGTGGTGTTGTCTGGCCCTGGAGCTGCCTTCCTTAATCGTTAGCTTTCGCTACATGCCTTGCTACAAGGTGATGGTTGCGAGGCTATCTATCTATCTATCTATCTATCTATCTATCTATCTATCTATCTATATATATATATGATGACAGGGAGACTATGCAAAGAAACCACACAGACACAGGGGGAGACTGTCCACAGAGAAACTACACAGACACGGGGAGACTGTCCACAGAGAAACCACACAGACAGGGAGACTGTCCAAAGAAACCTCACAGACACGGGGAGACTGTCCAAAGAAACCACACAGACACAGGGAGACTGTCCAAAGAAACCTCACAGACACGGGAGACTGTCCAAAGAAACCACACAGACACAGGGAGACTGTCCAAAGAAACCACACAGACACAGGGAGACTGTCCAAAGAAAAACACAGACACAGGGACATTGTCCAAGAAAAACCACACAGACACAGGGTGATGACAGGGGAGATTGTCCAAAGAAACCACACAGACACAGGGGAGACTGTCCAAAGAAACCTCACAGACACGGGGAGACTGTCCAAAGAAACCACAGACACAGGGAGACTGTCCAAAGAAACCACACAGAGACACAGGGAGACTGTCCAAAGAAACCACACAGACACAGGGTGATGACAGGGAGATTGTCCAAAGAAACCACACAGACACTGGGAGACTATCCAAAGAAACCACACAAACACAGGGAGACTGTCCACAGAGAAAGCACACAGACACAGGGAGATGACAGGGAGACTGTCTAAAGAAAAACCACACAGACACAGGGTGACTGTCCAAAGAAACCACACAGACACAGGGAGACTGTCCACAAAGAAACCTCACAGACACAGGGAGACAGTCCAAAGAAACCACACAGACACAGGGAGACTGTCTGCAAAGAAACCACACAGACACAGGGAGACTGTCCAAAGAAACCACACAGACAGAGTGAATATTGTTTTTAATGTTGGATGGTGTTGGACCATCTCAGTGCTGGTAGGTTGTGAGGTGTGTGTTGGACCATCCCAGGGCTGGTGTGTTGTGTCCTGTGGGGTGGTGTTGGACCATCTCAGGGCTGGTGTGTTGTGTCCTGTGGGGTGGTGTTGGACCATCTCAGGGCTGGTGTGTTGTGTCCTGTGGGGTGGTGTTGGACCATCTCAGGGCTGGTAGGTTGTGTCCTGTGGGGTGGTGTTGGACCATCTCAGGGCTGGTGTGTGTGTCCTGTGGGGTGGTGTTGGACCATCTCAGTGCTGGTAGGTTTGGGGGTGATGTTGGACCATCTCAGGGCTGGTAGGTTGTGGGGTGATGTTGGACCATCTCAGTGCTGGTAGGTGGTAGGGTGTGGGTGATGTTGGACCATCTCAGTGCTGGTAGGTTGTGGGGTGGTGGTGGATCATCTCAGGGCTGGTAGGTTGTGGGGTGTTGTTGGACCATCTCAGGGCTGGTAGGTTGTGGGGTGGTGTTGGACCATCTCAGGGCTGGTAGGTTGTGTGTGTCCTGTGGGGTGGTGTTTGGACCATCTCAGTGCTGGTAGGTTGTGGGGTGATGTTGGACCATCTCAGTGCTGGTAGGTTGTGGGGTGGTGTTGGACCATCTCAGGGCTGGTAGGTTGTGTCCTGTGGGGTGATGTTGGACCATCTCAGGGCTGGTAGGTTGTGTCCTGTGGGGTGGTGTTGGACCATCTCAGGGCTGGTAGGTTGTGTCCTGTGGGGTGTGTTGGGACCATCTCAGGACTGGTAGGTTGTGTCCTGTGGGGTGATGTTGGACCCATCTCAGGGCTGGTAGGTTGTGGGGTGATGTTGGACCATCTCAGGGCTAGTAGGTTGTGTCCTGTGGGGTGATGATGTTGGACCATCTCAGGGCTGGTAGGTTGTGGGGTGATGTTGGACCATCTCAGGGCTGGTAGGTTGTGGGGTGATGTTGGACCATCTCAGGTTACCAGTTTTTTTTTTTTTCTGATGATCAGACTTGGTGACACATTGGCAGTGACTGGGTAGTTAACCTCTGTGCTCGCTCAAGGCTGGGGCATGGTGAGAGCTCTTCCCTGTTGTATGTTGACATGCCTACTACTGTGTGTGTGTGTGTGTGGACAGTCCTGCCCATCACCTTAGTCTCAGCCGGTGCTGTTGGTGTCCCAGTGGAGTGCAGCAGGATCTTGTGCCATGTGGATTTCACAGTACACACCCACATGGCAAAGGAGTAGGGTGGTTTGGTTTTTGATTACCATGGCAGCTGCCGTGACAGTTGTCTCCTTGTGTCTCTGGTTGGCAGACAGTTTCCCTGTCCCACTCATTCCTACCTTCTGCCCTATCTGTATCATGTGTCGTGCATTAGCCTTTCTCTCCATTCTCTACAGAAACATTCCTTTCTTTCTCTCTCTCTGTATCAGTGTATGACTCTGTCTTTCTAGCTGTGTCTGTCTGCCTGCCTCGCTCTCACTCTCTTTATTTCTGTCACTCTCTTTATTTTCTGTCGGTCTCTTTCCACCCTCACTCTCTGTCTCTCTCTCTCTGTCTCTCTCTGTCTCTCTCACCTCCATTTGTCTCTCCCCCCCCTCCCCCAGTCTTTCTCTCTCTCTCTCTCTGTCTCTCTCACCTCCATTTCTATGCATGTATGTGTGTGTGTGTGTGTGTGTGTGTATGTATGTGTGTGTGTGTTCATCTAATCTGTCTTTCTCTGCGTTCTGTAGTGTGCATGAAAGGGTCCTCATGAATGTTAATTCTGTGCTAGAAACTTAGCAATGTGTTCAGGCAGATCCTATCAGGGTTTTAAATGTCATACCCAACCTGCATACATGCCCTCCCCTCTCTGCCCCCCACGGCCCTGCCTTGTGGTCCTGGCCCACCCCCACACCTCTCTGTTGTGTAGAGAAAGGAATGCCTGAGGGATGGGAATGTCTGTTCTTATAACATACCCTCACTGTCTGTCAGAGCAGACCATGGTGTGGAAAGGCATGGAGATTGGGGGGGGGGGGGGGGGGGGGGGGGGGGGGGGGGGGTCTGTCCCCCTCATCCCCTCACCAGGAGTTGACAACCAGCTGAGATCAAGCAGTCAACATGCAAGGAAACAAACACTCATTCTGATGCACACACTCAGGCACGCATGCGCACACACACACAGACGCGCACACACACACACACACACACACACACGCAGGCGCACGCACGTGCACGCACACACTGATGTACACTTACACTACACATCATACACTCTTAATGTCTTATGCACATATGCACTAACAGTAACAGAAGCACTTGTGTGTGTGTGTGTGTGTGTGTGTGTGTGTGTGTGTGTGTGTGTGTGTGTGTGCGTGTGTGTGTGAGTGTGTGTGTGTGTGCATGCATTCCGGAGTTAGACACACAGGTAAACACACACACACACACACACTCTCTCTCTCTCTCTCTCTCTCTCTCTCTCTCTCTCTCTCTCTCTCTCTCTCTCTCTCTCTCTCACACACACACACACACACACACACACACACACACACACACAACACACACACACACACACACACAGAGCTGAGGATTTGACTGACTCTCTCCCTCTCTCTCTCTCTCTCTCTCTCTCTCTCTCTCTCTCTCTCTCTCTCTCTCTCTCTCTCTCTCTCTCTCTCTCTCTCTCTCTCTCTCTCTCTCATGATTGTAATAACATTTTTGCTGGCTGTTGAATTAGTGGCCTTTACAGCTTCACTTCACATAGTCAAGGTATTCAGGTCTCTGTCTTCTCAAGTGCTTGTGTCAAAGAAGACCTGGGGATGGTGTATGTGTGCCCATGTCTGTGTCTGTGTTGATAGGTGGATGGTGCAAGATGTAGGTCAGGTGGGAATGGGATTAGGATTGTGTTGCAGTGTGTGTGTGTGTGCGTGTGCGTGTGTTGTGTGTGTGTGCATGCGTGCATGCATGTGCGCCTGTGTGTGTGTGTATGTGTGTCTGTGCGTAAGTGTGTGTGTGTGTGTGTGTGTGTGTGTGTGTGTGTGTGGAGCTCAGTGGAAAATGGGGAAGTGCAGGGGAGTGAGATTGTGTCCCTTGGGGCTCCCAGGACCCCAGCCCTACTGCATGACTATGGTGATTATCAGCTATACCTCTCAGCCTCTCACTACATGCCTGTAGTGACTATCAGCTATACCTCTCAGCCCCACTATATGCCTGTAGTGACTATCAGCTATACCTCTCAGCCCCACTACATGCCTGTAGTGACTATCAGCTATACCTCTCAGCCGCACTACATGCCTGTAGTGACTATCAGCTATACCTCTCAGCTCCACTACATGCCTGTAGTGACTGCTACATCTGTCAGCCCCACTACATGCCTGTAGTGACTGCTACATCTGTCAGCCCCACTACAAGCCTGTAGTGACTATCAGCTACACCTGTCAGCCCCACTACATGCCTGT
>JADBJO010029972.1:0-2500 GCA_016801955.1 Conus betulinus | reverse complement strand
TGCTAACCAAACCTTAGTTCCTGGCCTGGTTGTTTGTCAACAGGACTGAGAGCTTGCTAACCAACCCTTTGTTCATGTTGTGGTGGTTTGTCCACAGGACTGAAAACTTGCTAACCAACCCTTTGTTCATGTTGTGGTTGTTTGTCCACAGGACTGAGAGCTTGCTAACCAACCCTTTGTTCATGTTGTGATTGTTTGTCCTCACGACTGAAAGTTTGCTAACCAACCCTTTGTTCATGCCCTGGTTGTTTGTCCACAGAACTGAGGTGGAGGGAAGCAGGTGACCAGAAGTGCAGGTGACTCCAGTTCCAGTCAGCATTCAGCGTGTGTGGAGTGGCCAGCTGGACACACCCCAGCATGGCAGCCAGTCCCCGGCCAGCAAGCGGCCAGGTCCAGCGAAGGGAAAGGAGAGGTCAGGAAACCTGGTCATCCTGTTGAACTCCAGCAGCTGTGTGGGGTTGATTGATGCTGGCCATCCTGGGTCACACAAGCACATCGGTGTCTGTGCACTGGAATGGTGTTGATGGAGGATGTAAACAGTCTCCATGGGGGTATATGTTTTCATGCCCATGGACAGTTTTGTGGCATGGGGAGGGAGGGGGGGGGGGGGGGGGGGCATGCACACACATGTATGCACACACACACACACATAGATAATACACATACACACACCATTAGCACATGTGTGCACTCACACACACACACATGCACACACACACACACACACACAACACACACACACACACACACACACACACACACACACACACACCGGTATGCATGCACGCACGCACCGCGCGCGCACACACACACACACACACACACACACACACACACACACACACACAACAGAACACACACACACTCACACACATTAATATTGCAGCATCTGGATAGCATTGCTATTAGATCAATAGCAGTCTGTGACTGAAGTATGCGTACAATACTGTACAGGTGAGGAGATGGGGGGGGAGGGGTTGAGGTGTGAAGGAGATGACATCTTCCCAGTGGCTGGCCATGTGTGTTGGAAGAGGACTCATGACATGGACTGTAAGTTAAAACTCCAGTTTTCCTACAGGCTGCCCGCCAACGTAGGTCGCCAAACTGTGTTAGAGGTTTTTGTCCAGTGGGAACTGGTAGGTTGCATGGGTCGGACTGAAGAGTCATCAGCAGGAAATGTTTGGAGTTTGTTGATCACTGTCATCCATTCTACACTATAACATAAGCTGCATAATTGTCTCTACCAAGTGCACGCTCATTGCCCTGATAAAGCGTTACCTGTTGGTAGCCTCAGAGATTGCACACGGCTTGCAGTCCAAAACACTGGGTGTCGATACCGCTTGCACTGGTTGCAAGTTTAATAAATGGTTCCAGCCACGGTTGGCACCAACAGACTCTTCTGGTGCCAGTCCTCATTGCTCAGCATCGTGGCTGGGCCGCTGATGGCACATCACTTTCACGTTAATGCCCTTCACACTTTGTTGCAGTTTGTGCACAAAGTTGGTCTTTTCTTGGGATCACAATTTTCTGGCCGGATTTGGGAAATTATGTAAGTGTTTGGTGACCTGAACTACGTGATTGGTGACACCTTTTTCTTTTTTGAAAAAATTGCCATAAACTTGGTTAATGTAGATATTGCCAAGATAAGAGGCTTTGCACCTAAGCTATTTTACGTCCATTTTTGAATGTATGTCATATGTAAAATAGTAAACCTACAACTTCCACAGGGTATTCCATTCAGGCTCAGAGGCTATTTCATGCTAGAAAATGACAACACTGTAACCAGAATTGCAGTCTAAACCACTTCAGAGGTAATCTACACAAAAAAACACATAAACTGATGAAGAACATAAGTCATTGCCATCATCTCAGAGTCTTTTTCATATTCTTGAAAATTAGACAATATTGATGGTAAGATGCTGCGTTCAGAAACATGAAAGATAGAGGGATGCCACCTCTCATCCTTAGGCCTGAAATGTAACCAGTGAAAAACCTTAAACCAGCCATCGTGGCAAAGTGGTTAGCATCGCGGACTCCAGGCTGGGAGGTCATGGGTTCGATTCCTATCAGAGCCATTTGTGGGATTTTTCTGGCCTTGACTCGCTCCTACCCAGAGTTGAGTTTGCTATGGACACAGTTGAGAAGAATGGGGACCACACAGTCGAGTTTCATCCACGTTATGGATATGTCTCTGAGTGTTGATAATATTTACTGATGAACACCGCAGGGATCTGTACCTCTCTCAGGCCTAGTTAGCACTGGGATATATCATGAAAGTGAGCAGAAGAGAGTACAGCCCTGTCATGGCAGTCTCAGACTTAAAGGAAATCCATAGCTCCATCTTCATCATCCTCATCATTAGTCAACATTATATATATAAAAAAAGTCTCAAATTCTGTGACCCTTTATGCCCCAGCTCTCATGGTGACCTCAGTTTCAATTGTCTCTCCATGTCTACGATCTTAGTTTGATTCTGTCAGGGTCACTGGTATCGGCAAAT
>JADBJO010029971.1:0-18439 GCA_016801955.1 Conus betulinus | reverse complement strand
ACCCGAAAGGCATTCTCGTCCACTGAAACAACCCAAAAGGAGTTTGAAACGCAGTCTTTTCCTTATCCTGAGGCAACATAGGTATCTGCCAGTATCCCTTCGCAAGGTCTACTTTGACAAAATACCGACCTTCAGACAAACGACAGAAAATATCCTCAACATCTGGAATCGGTTCAGAGTCGAACACAGTGACCTTATTGAGAGCCCGATAATCGATACAGAATCGAATTGAGCCATCAGGCTTACCCACCCAGAACGACTGGAGAACTGTACGGTGATACAGACGGTTCAATCACTCCAAGATCCAACATAACCTGAACCTCTCTCTGAATGATCTCCCTCTTTGCAAAAGGCAAAGGGTAAGACTTGACCCTAACAGGAACATCAGTAGTCAGATTAATAATACAGTGTGGATCTACCTGTACAGCCTTCCCTGGTGTATCTGTCAAGACATCAGAAAAATCCTCCAAAACACTCATCAACTGAGACTTTTGAGTGTCTGACAACTCAGGAGCAACCTTTACATCACGAAATGTCTCGCCTTGAACAGACAAGGTAGGTAATGAAACGTCATCGTCACTCACATCCTGTACAACTCCTACAGAGGAACAATGTACATCCTGTACAACTCCTAGGGAACAATGTACATCCTGTACAACCGACGGGGGAGAAACAGGGGAATGTGAACACTCTGCATCCGAAACACCAGTGGAAACAACACAATCCACAGGTAACTCATTAGACAATGCAGACGCAGAGTCTAATCCCTGAGGAACACAAAGAGCAACATCGAAATTGACAGCAACATTCGTCCGAACCACATACTCTTTCAACATATTGATGTGGAAAACCTTGGACTTTCCATGCATGTCAATACGATAGTTGACAGGTGAACACTTTTCCTTCACAAGAAAAGGACCTTTCCAGGAAACCTTCAACTTATTCTGTTCATCAGAGAGCAAAACAAGAACCTGATCACCCACTTCAATGAACGAGGAGAGCTCTTTCTGTCTGCGTACACTTTATACTTGTCGGTCTGACTGTCAGCGGTCTGTTGTGCCTGAGCACAACTGTCCAGTATCCGATGTGCAAGTCATGTACATATTGGTAAACGTTTTTGTCATCGTCAGTCATCTGTGTGCCAGTCCACTTATCAGCTAACAAAGCGATAGGACCACGGGGTGAATGACCGAAAAGTAACTCAAAAGGAGAAAAAAAACCTAAAGTCATATTCGGCAACTCCCGATGCAAACAGAACAGCCGGAATGTACCGATCCCACTGCTTGGGACAGTCACGACAAACCTTCTTTCAGCATGGACTTCAAGGTGCCATTAAACCTTTCCACCATCCCGTTAGACTGAGGGTGGTATGGAGTAGTGGTAACAGAAGAAATAGACAACAGACGGTACACTTCCTTCATCAGGTCCGAAACAAAAACTGAGTACCACAATCAGTAAGAATTTCGGAAGGCAAACCATACCTTGAAAAAATAGAAAGAAGAGCCTCCGCCACAGTGACTGTATCGATACGTTTGAGTGGGACAGCCTCTGGAAACCGAGTAGCTGTATCCACCAACGTCAGAACGTACCGAAAGCCAGAAGACGACACTCCAAAGGACCAACCAAAAATCCATCGCTACCTTCTCAAAAGGTACTGAAACCAACGGCATCTTGTGCAACGGCGCACAAGGGACGCGGTTACGAGACACAGTCTTCTGACAAGTATCACATGAACGACAATACTCCTTGACTGACTGAGACACTCCTGGCCAAAAGAACGATGCAAGAACTCGCTGTAGAGTACGTCTGATCCCACAATGACCAGAAAAAAATGCTGTCATGCGCAGTATGAAGCACAACGTTACGTAACTCCTGAGGAACTACCACCTGACGCTTAACTTCACCTTTGTCCTTGACCAAGCGACATAGAACATCATTAAAAAAAACAAAAACAAACAGGCTTAGTCAAAGGGGAAGGTACCTCAGTTACAACTGAAGAGAACAAATGGCTCAAAGAGGCATCACGCTTCTGCATAGCAGCAAATTCCTTAGGTTGTACATCCAGCACAGACAAATCAGGCACTGACAACGGTACAGGCAACTGTTTCTCCTTGTCTGCCTGTAAACGAGTAGTCACATTACATGGGACAAAAGATCCACCAGCACCTGAACATGCTGAAGTAACACCTGGAAGATTACAAGAATGAGATCCGTTACTGGGTTCTCAATAACACAGGCAAGCACCTCACCCTCAAAGTAAGGTGTACTAACTGAGACCACAGCAAGAGGGAAAACCTCAATCTTACCTCCAAAAGAACGACAATGTTGTTCTTCACCAGTGAACTGGTGCGGAAGAACAAAAGAACGGCGCACTCCCGCAGTAGTGCAACCTGTGTCCCTCAACACAGAACAGTGAAACCCATTGACAGTTCCTGACTCAACCAGTAAGCCGTCAGTGTTAACATGTGACACCATCGAATGGGCTACAGTAGATGGATCGGAAACATTGCCTGACATACCCGCGACATTCACTGCTGACTGCTCTACAGATGACAATCCCGAGCTTTATGAAACCAGCAACCACAATTGTAACAACCTGCGGGTGTACCTGAGGTATTATGAGCCTGTCCGCGCTGTCGGCCACGGTTACGCGGATACCGAGAGTTAGACGCTGTTTGACCACCTCTAGGTGTACCGGTATTTGCACCCAAATGACCAGACTGCTGACCACCACCGGTAGCAGACTGTTCAAACCGGCTGCCATGATCCCGTCCGCTACGAGAATTTTGACCACCGCGGGAATTTTGACCTCCACGGTAACGATTACGGTTCTGATTTGAACGCCAAGAGCCAAATCCACGGTCTGAACCAACACTGTTTTGGTGATGTGCGAAGGAAGCGACATTTACATCAAAAACCGTGTCCGTTCCCTTGCGGGCAAACGTCCGATCAGGATGCGCAGTCCTGTACTGTTCCGCAAGCTCGCACATTTCTTCAGCGCTCGCAACCGACCTTCTTTTTAGAAAAACAGCAAGTCCTTTGAAACGCTGTTTAAATGCTGCTCACGCAAAAAAAACAGATCACGAAGTTCCGCATAATCCTTTTTAGTTTTGGACAAGTCAATCCACCGATCAAGAAAATGCGCAGACCGAATCAAATACGCAGGAAAAATGACTCGCCTTTCTCGGACGCACGGTACGGAATTTCTCGCGAAATCCTTCGGCGGTACACCGGTAACGCTTAAGTAATTCATCCTTAAGTTTCATCCCATGTTAAAGTATCCTTCGCTGCCAAAGAATGATACAGCGTCAACGCACTGCCCTTGAAAAGAGACGCAATATACAATACCCACTTATCTTTGGGCCACTCGCAAGAAGTAGCATGACTCTCAAATCTAAACAAAAATGCATCAATCTCATCTTTGTTTTCATCAAAGACAGGCATCTTGGGGATATAAGGAGAACGACCAGAAATAGGTTTCGCATCACCAGAACCCTGCGCAGAACCATTGTCTGTACACCAAAAGCTTTTAATTTCTCCATTTCAAGCTGAAGCTTCTTACTCTCTAACTCTAACTCCATGGCTTTTAAATCTTTCTCATGCTGCTCCCTCTCCTTCTCTCTCTGTCTCTCTCTCTCCTTTTTCTTCCTTTCTTTCTTTCTCTCTTTTTCTTCTTTCTTTCTCCTTTCTTTTTCCCTTTCTTTATCTTTTCTTCTTCTCTCTCTTTCTCTCTCTCTTCTCTTTCTCTTTTTTTTTTCTCTTTCTTTATCCTTTTCTTCCCTCTCTCTTGCGCGCTCAGCGCGATCCTCACACTGTTTGACATATTGAATCAAGTCCGGCCCATCAAGGCCTAACGTCTTACCCTGAGACAGGTAGGTCTCAAAGGCCGACATTTTGAATGAAAATTTTTTTTCTAAGATAATAAAAAAAAAAATGAAATTTTATGAAAAAAAAAAGAACAATGAAAATTTACTTTAAATTTGAAAAAGAAAAGAAAAATGAATTTAAGTTTCAGTGTAAAATTTCCTTCCACTCACACCAAAATCCAATCACTCCTATACACACTAATAAAAAAAAAAAAAATGTTTTCAAACAGCAAAACCAAGAAGAATTTCCAAGAAAAAAAAAAAAATTGTTTTATTGGACAGGCCTCCAAAATGACCCCCTTTTGGATCAAATCAGTGGCCAGGGGAAGGAGAAAAATCGAATTCAAATAATAGGAAAGAAAAAGGTTGTGAAACGAAAAAAAAAAGAACTACGTAAGGCTAAGCGTCTCCCATCGCCATGCCCCCTTGCTACCCGCAAGAGAAGGTGGAAGCTCACCAGCCTATGGAACAACAATGCCCTAACAAAACAGAGGTAGAAATAGAAAAAGAGGCACTCACTCAACAATCCTTTCACATACACACACACACAAAAAAAAAAATTAAAACAACATTAATTAAAACAATGAAAAGACAAACACCTAAAAAAAAAGGGATAATACACAATCACTATCAGAAACCCTACCTAAGAAATGAGAATGAGAAAATTTTTCAAACTAGATAGGTGCCTATTGATAAAGACGAAATAGAGAGAGAATGAAGTCAGAAAACAGCAGCAAAAGTAGACAGAGTGGAAATCACCAAGACAGTAAGAAAAAGTAAGACTAGAAATTAGAAAAAGCCCTCTGGACTACCCTACTGGCACAGCCCCCCCCCGTATAATCGGAGACGGGACTAGCACAAAATACTAGAATAGGAAAAAAAAAAAAACACACACCACACAAAAGTTACATAGGGACACTTTTGAAGGGGGGGGGGGGGGGGGGGGGGGGTACAATGAAAAGTGAACACTAAGTCTTAAGTGGGGGTGGAAGAAAACAAAATTATTTTGCCACTCCAGAAAAAAAAAAACAACAACAACACAACAAAACAACAAACCAAACGGTTGGTATAAATCAAAGTTGCAATAAAAATAAAGGAGGGTTACAAAACAAAATTATTTCAAAATTTGAAATAAAAAATCAGGAAATGGATACAATATAAAGAAACTGATTCAAAATAATGAAAGGAATCAAATTTATGCAATTATAATAAGTACAAGAAGGGGTTTAAACAAGAAAATTACCAAAAAAAAAAAAATTGATAAAGTACTGGGGAGGGTATAATGAGGGGGGGGGGGGGGGGGGGGGGGGGGGGGGGGGGGGGTACATGAAATCCTTAAAATACTCAGTAGTAGAAAAAAAAAAAAAAACGTGGGATACTAAAGGAGGAGGGGATTTCACAGCAAATTCTGTTCAAATTGCTGAATAATAAATCAAGAAAGGAAATATGGGGAGGGGTTTAATGGAAATTTTTACAATATAAAAAATTAGTGGGGGGGGGGGGGGGGGGGGGGGGGGGGGTATCCCAAATAGAAAAGGTAATTATACGTAATAATCAACTGTTCCCACACAACATTCACTAATACCTTAAAAAGCAAATCATTTTTTTTTTTTTTCCAATTCAAAATGGGGTGGGGAACATCACAACCAATGGGAGGGGTACGAAACAAAAAAAAACAAAGTTCCAAGTCGGGGTCACCACTGTCAGACGTACGATATCCATGCATGCACGCACATACACACACGAACCTGACGACGTCTTTCCTCCGCACACAACTGCATCCACTCCATACACATAAGGCGCAAACAAAGGTCAATTTTGATTCATCCCCTCCTTAATCTTTTAAAATCCCATGGGGGTTTTTTTTACTCTGGCATCAATCAAAGCGCATATATATATTTTCATTATTTGTCTTTCAGTGGTGCAGCCAAACAAGCACTCTTTCTTCTGCACACGTTACTGATTTTGCAGGTTTACTCACTGCAAGTGTCCACACACACTCTCTGTGGTGTCCGGAACTGGCTTCCTCTGTGCGGGGATCCCATACACATCACAACTACTGGTCGGCGACAAACTCTTGCCCAACCTGGATCTTCCCGCGGATCGGAGCTTGGCCCGGGAACGTAGTGTAACGCACGAATCAATAATCTTCACAATGACATGCCTGATAATGGTGGTAAGTGAGCTTGAAGAGGTAAACAGTCAAACAGCAGATGCTTGCTGGTTATTCTCTGTTCTCCACAAATACATTTGGCTTCGTTTGTATATTTAGTTTTTAAGGCATCAAGTTTTAATTTATAAAATACTGAAATGAAATTTCTGTACTGGTACATATTTTTCATTTTAAATGAGGAATGCTGTTTACATGTTCATGATTAATTAAATTAGTGTTTTTATCAGCCACACTAAGCAACGTATTTTTGTAGTGTTTTTTGAATCGGCACCAGACGGTTTGCTTTAATAATTGATTGACTTCAGGTAAAGAAAAGGATATATTCAATACCGTGGCGCACTTTTCATTTCTGGCTCCTCTCTTTGCACTTACATCAGCTAGCTCATTACCCCAAATACCACAGCGCGATGGAATCCAACAGAAGGTGACATCAGTGTGCTTATTAGCATTCAAAACTAGAGCAGAGTGAAGCAGTGTTTTTATGATTAAGTTCTATTCTTATCTTTCGCTCGTTTGTTTGTTTGTACTTTCGGGTTTTATGCAGGTCTGTTGAAACTACAGTGTCTACTGAAACAATATGAAGGGTGTTTCAATGAACGTGACCAAATATGCGTTTACAAATTCATTATCAGTACATGACTAACGATATTTACCAAAACTGAAAACATCAATAACCAATCACAAGTCACACAGTTTGCTTTACAACACGCATCAAAAACAGCATTGAACTTTTCATTGTTTTCAACTCATAAGGCTTCACGTTCTGCGGTGGTAGCAAGCCAGTCTGGGAGTGTGGATGTTTGGCTATTGGCACGAAACATATGGCTCACCAACACAAACAGCCTGACTCTTCCAACACAGTTGAAACGTACAGGTATGGTCAGTTTAGAATCAAAATCAGCTCTGTAGTCTTCATTCCCTCAAACATGTTGCATTCCTGCCCCCTTTGTGGTAAAGGGGGACAATCTTGGTAGGGAATGAGACCCACCCGAACTGTCGCCGGTGAGAATTTGGGCAGGCGCAATTCGGGGCTGACCGAGACATCTGTACTTAGTCAACACTCACGGAAGTGTATAGTTTTGTACATACACGTATGTGTACATAAATCATGCAGCCATGGAGACATGTATGGAGACTAGATGAGGGAGAGAAAATACGCAGAGCAGTCTGCCTGAAATTAATTGTTGTAGTAGTGTGGCGGCTTGGCTGCGAAGCCGAGGCCTCGCGGTCTTTCAAAAGTTTCCTTCAATATTGTTTACCCACACATCTATGAGGCATTGCATATCATGATTTGTGTTCAATATCTTTAGATTTGAGAAAGTAGCTCGTGACATTTTTTTCTTCAGATTTCTCTTTGAAATTCTATATTCATGCTGATCTGTTAGCAAGTGAGGTTGTTGGTGTTATTCGTGGGTTTTGTGTTATTCGTTGTTGTTGTTGTTGTTTTTTCCCTTATAGTATTACTCTGGCTCATTAGCATTTTTTCGTCAGAATTTCTTGTTTTATCGTTATTTGGTGATCGAAAAATTTTGCTCACTTTTATGTCCTATGGACCGCTGGAATTTTTTTTTTAGCCTTAATTAAATCACCTTACTTTAATAAGTGTAGGTTAAGGTACTCAAGTCTTTTGTTATTATTCATTCCATTACATTCTTTCAAGTCTAGTCACTCTTTCTTGAATTCTTTCAACGGCGCCAGACTGCTTTTTCAGGAAACGATGCCAAGCAACACGTGTTTATTTCCACATGTTTTTTATACATTTTCTGAAATGTTTTTGTTTATCAAGATACGAAAATGCTCTTTTACAAGGCTAATCGTTTGGTTTGCTTTAACACACTTTGGATATGAACGTCACATGATAAAGAGCAAACAAACGTCACTCCAACGTCCTCGCTTTCACCCGGCTCGTTAAGTCGAGGTAAATAAAGAGCACCTTTCAGCTCAGCGTATCGATTACCTCCCGACTGTCATCATTAAAGTCGTCACACTTTCACAGGTGTAGCCGTCTTAAAAGCACGTACACGAGACGCAGTATTCTCTCCCTTCCAGTGATTTGTGTCGATGGGGTGGAGTGGCAGACGTTAAGCACATTCTGCACTGACGTACACGAGACGCAGTATTATCTCCCTTCCAGTGATTTGTGTCGATGGGGTGGTGTGCAGACATTAAGCACATTCTGCACTGACGCAGCGATTAGTCCATGTCAGCTGGTGGTCACACGCTGTGTCTCCCCAGTGCAAGATTCAGGAAGACCCTTCAATCATACTTTCTGTTGCAGTCAATAAGTAGCCGTTTTTAAAGTGGGGCTCACGTGCTTGAACAGTTTCTCTTTGGCACCGAAGTGATTTTCATGCAAAGGATTATGCTATGGATCTTGAAGAACTGTGATTTGGAGACCATTGAAAATGTTCAGAATATTTAATGCAGCAGATAAGCAGGGACTGAAATGTCAGTAACGTCACCAGCCGCCGTTGCGAAGGGATTAGCGTCGCTGACTCCCGGCTGGGTGGTCGTGGGTTCGATTCCCATCAGAGTCATGTGGGATTTTTCTGCTCCGACGGCCACTACCCAGAGTTCAGTTTGCTACGGGTTCAGTTGGGAAGAGTGGGACCACACACAGTCGAGTTTCATCCACTTAAAGGATGCGTCTCTGAGAGTGTTGCTTAAATTTTGTGACCAACACTGCAGGTGTCTGTATCTCTCGGGCCTGGTTGACGCCGGGATATATTATGAAACGAAGCGTAGAGTACAGCCCTGTCACGCAGTCTCAGACCGAAATGGAAATCCGTAGCATCATCTTAATCATCCTCATTCTCATCGATCGGCATTTGAAAAAAAAAAGTCTTAAATTCTGTGGCTGTTCATGCCCTGCTCTCATGGTGACCTCATCCTCGTTCTCATCGATCAGCATTTAAAAAAAAAAAAGTCTCAAATTCTGAGGCCCTTCATGCCCTGCTCTCATGGTGACCTCATTTTCGATGTCCTCTCCACGTCTGTGGCCTTGGTTTACTTCCGTCGGGGTCACCGGTATCAACGATTCCATACGGGCTGTCGTTGGACGGACATGGTGGCGCCCTCCGGAGGGAGAGCTCACTCACGCCGGCTCCGCGACCAAGCAATTATTGTCGTCAGTAGGGGGCTTGGTAGGTGGTGTCCTGCGTATGTTAGATCAGAACAGGCACCACTGAACACCGCCGAAGTGACTCGGCAGCAGTGCAGTGTCTCCTCCGGTAGGTTGCCTCTTGACGACTTGACATTGCTCCCTGTGGATTGCCGGTGCCGGGGGCTGCGGTGGGACTGACCGGGCTGTGGCTGTGGACGGGTTGTCGGAATGAGCGGCGTGGGTGCAATGCCACTGAGGTGGCACAGAAGATGGGACAGCAAAAAAAAAAAAAAAAAAAAAAAAAGGTCAGCAACAAATTCCTGTGGCATGGAATTAGATGTCACTATTAAAGGGAAATCAGTGTTTCTCTGCTTTTTCAGCTAACCCCATCCTCAACCCCAAGGTCTCTTGACCTTGCCCTCCCTCCAGTCTCTAAATTCTCCCTCCCTTTTCTCCAGTCATACACTTTAAATTTTCAAATGGTCATGGATGCAACATGCACACAGATTCAAAAACACGGCCACATTATTGAATAATTACCCCCCCCCCTCCCCCCCCCACCCACACACACACACACACACACACACACACACACACACACACACACACACACATACTCATCTTTTCCCCCCAGAAATTTAAACGCCTTCGAGTCATTCTGTTATACTCCATCCAATGCAAAAATTATCATTTCGAGCAGTAAGAGATCGCCTTTGGCGAACTGTCACTGCAAAGGTTTTGTTACATCGGCACGGCTGGTTTTTACAGTAAGTTTTTTGCCTGTTCTAGCAAAAACTGAAAACTCTTGTACCACTTGCCGACGGAGAGATTTAAGCCCCTACTGTGGCTTTCTCACTCGAGCAGATTTATACATACAGACAGACAGGCACACAGACAGACAGACAGGCAGACAGACAAACAGACAGATAGATAGACACACACACACGCACACACACACACACACACACACACACACACACACACACACACAGAGATATATGTAAATAGATCGATATATATATATATATATTAAAGATATAAAGGTAAAAGGAAGTTTTAAAATCAACAGGTCTGTTTCGAGCGCTCGCTCTCCTCAGGATGGATCCTGAGGAGAGCGAGCGCTCGAAGCAGACCTGTTGATTTTAAAACTTCCTTTTACCTTCCTATTTTTAATATATGTTGCTCCCCAAGGGGTTGAGCACCTTAAGAATTTTATTAGGCATTTTAGTGGGTATATATATATATATATATATATATATATATATATATATATATATATATCACAAACATAAGCACATAATTATATGCATGCATGTACATACAGGCTGGCTGCTTTTGGGGGTGCTGTAGGATTCTTTTTTGAACCCTTGGTGGTGGTGAGAACACCACAGAATTATGGACTGTTGTGTGTCTCTATTTGACACCAGGAGCACAGACACAGCCAGCCGTGTCTCCCTGATGAGTCCGATCCCAGTGGACGAAAGGCCTAGGAGCAGGCAATACAAATAGATCTGCCTTCGAGAGGGATTACGATGATTCCCTCAGGCAGCTAGTGAAGGGTTTCTCATATTTAAAATATATTCCCCCAATTTCTTCATCTTAATTTTTTTCTTTTTTTTTTTTTTCTAAAAGTTCAAATCATCCAAGTCATTGCTATAATGACTGAAGAATTGTTAGCCTGCACTTGTTTTCCCCCACTACTTAACTATTCAGCATTATATATATACAGGCCAGTACTGAAGAAGCTTTTTAAGCGAAAATTTTTATTGGAGAATATACAATTTAAAATGAAACTGGTTACTTCTGTGTTTTTTATTTTACTCCAAGTGTACATATATATACAGAACACCACAGAATTATGGACTGTGGTGTGTCTCTATCTGACGCCAAGAGCACAGACACAATCAGCCGTGTCTCCCTGATGAGTCCGATCCAGCGGACGAAAGGCCTCGGAGCAGGCGATACATATAGATCTGTCTTCGAGAGGGATTGATTGCGATGGTTTTCCCTCATGCAGCTAGCGAAGGGTTTTCATATTTATGATATACATTTTCCCATTTACTTCATCTTCATTTTTTTTTCCCTCTCAATTTCAAATCTTTGCCAAGTCATTACTATAATGATGGAAGAATTGTTAACCTGCACTTGTTTCCCCCCACTGCTTAATTGTTCAGCATTATATATATATATATAAACAATGAATTCAAGGATAAGTACCGAGCACCATTCCAGCAACTTAAAGAGCAGCTTGGTGTTGCAATGACTGCAAGAAATACTGAATTACATGTATAAACAAAGCTTGCTCTATGTCTCAGATTGTAGAAATAGGGGGGTGGTAAGCTTTCATATCTGCAGTGATAGATGATTCTGCCTAAATGACAGTATGTGCTTGAGTGGGTGAATGGGGAATAATAAATGCTTCTCAAAATGAACCTTCAACAAGCTTATAGTCTCCGAAGCAGGAGACCATCTCCAATGGGGAGGAAGCTCACAAACATGTAACTCCTGGTCAGATACCGATATTTCGAAACCTGATTGTTTCTCCTCAGTGACCGCGGAAAGTGGTAATTTGACTCCTCTGCCTTTTCGGTTTTAAGAAGAATACTATACCAGAAAAAGGCTGGTGTGCAATACCGTAGTATGTTTGTTGAGTTTTCAACAAAAAAAAACCAAAGGTGTCACCTAAGAAGCAAAAGAAAATCATGAAAGGGCAAAACAAGCTACATTTCTTGTGAAAAGTAGAAAAATATAAAAAGATAACCTCTTAAGACACAAGTGCTGAGGGCCAGTTCTTGGTATAGCATTCTTCTTAAAACCGAAAAGGCAGAGGAGTCAAATTACCACTTTCCGCGGTCACTGAGGAGAAAAACAGGGCAGACAACCGGTGCCTGACACTGAGGATCTCTTCTGGCCACGGCTGTCTTGATGATCTTGGCTAGACCTGACTGACCCAAGACCTGCCTTTGCCAGACATGGCAACTCTTTGACCAGATATAACTATCTTAAGGTCTCTTGGGTCTAGTAAATTAGGGTCTTTGTTGGCCACGTATGTTGGTCTCAGGATCTACTGTGGCCAGGTCTGGCAGTTTTACGATCTGCTTTGGCCTGCTATGTCTGTCTGGGGGTCCGAGCCTCTAGCCTGGCCAGGGATATTGTATGGTCCACGTTAGACAGCTTCAGTGTTTCATTTGACCACGTCTGGCTGTGGCAATATTAGGCCAGACAGGCCGTCTGAGGATTTCCTTTGGTCAGGACACTGACTGCGTCGGGATCTCCCATGGCTTCCACTTCTACGTGAATTCGTGGAAATGTAAAAATGAGAATCTGTGAACAGTACCAAATTTTAGCAACGATATTAGATAGATAGATAGATAAATAGATAGGTAGGTAGGCAGACAGATAGATAGATAGATAGATAGATCCAGGAAGAAGAACAAAAGCGGCAATGGAATCCATGGAACATCGGCACATTTTTTGTATCCTAGCAGACGACACTGACGTCACAGAATTTCCTCGTGACAGCGGATAGTTGCTACTTTTGTCTTCCCAGTTGAAGACAGAACAAACCTTACATTCTGACGTCGTGCACCGGCGGGACTTTGCACACAAGTGAAAGAGGTTGGTAAAAGCTGTGCAAATGAACCCAATGGTGGCTGAACTGAACAGAGAACGATAACAGTTAAGATTTCAGATCTGTGTCAGATTGTACCATTTTGAGAGCAAGTTTACAAATTTTCTGTACGAAGGTAAAAGATAGCTAGGGAAGAATGTCCATCACCCCCCCCCCCCCCCCCCCCCCCCCCCCCCAAGAATTTTACCGATATTTGCCTTTCATCAGTGTGAAGCCAGTCTCTCTTGGACTGAACAAGGTTGTTGTATGACCTGTGGCTCTGTCTAGCTGTCTCGGGATTTTTTTTTTTTTTTTTTTTTTTTGCCACAGGCACGACTGCCTATCTGCATTTCCTTTGGTGCAGTCTGAATGCTCAAGATCTCCTTTAACCTTGTCTGGGTTCTTCAGGGTCTTCACTGAGTCAGAAGTGGCTGGCTCTAGGATGTCAAGGAGCAGAAATATGGCCTTAAGGACATCCACAGACACACCAGTATCAACTCTGATGAAGAGTCCATTTTAAAGTGGACACCATAGTCAATTGACTTTGGTCTCAGGCCTGAACAGTTGACAGTGGCGCATATGTGTGTGTGTGTGTGTGTGTGTGTGTGTGTGTGGCTGGGGGTGATTGCTCGTTGGCTTAGTTTTTCAATGTTGCTTTAATCTTTGAGGTCACTACAGTGTGGAATGGCTCTAAATGAAAAGAAGTCAATCCAAGGAAATTCTTCACTAACTGTGTAGCAAAGTCACTGTATGTTCGAAGGTTTGAATCATTTTGAGTCAGGAATGTACGTCTCATGCACACACACACACACACACACACACACACACACACACACACACACACACACGTCTGCGCACGCATGCATGCATCAGATGCACACCATAATAAAAAGTAGTTGATATATGAGAGGACAAGGACACAACTAACTGTCCGCATCCTAATTCCACCCCTC
Source organism: Conus betulinus (assembly GCA_016801955.1). Taxonomy (NCBI): domain Eukaryota; kingdom Metazoa; phylum Mollusca; class Gastropoda; order Neogastropoda; family Conidae; genus Conus; species Conus betulinus. The sequence goes on along the minus strand of JADBJO010029971.1, from coordinate 4,734 downwards.
GTCCCCCCTTTTTTTTCTTGATTTATTGGCACACATCAGTGTTTCCCTTGACTGATTTATAATGGTTGGTCTTCCAGAGACATGTTGACAGGGGCAAAGTCATCAAGAACCATGAAAGCACATGTTACCTTGTTTTTTGGATCAGTTTATCGTTTCAGTCCCTGCTGCTCTTTTACTTTTTTTTTTTTTTTTTTTTTTTGTAAATCCTGATGGGATCCATAAAACGATTTACTGAAGAACTGCTCAGTGTCCTTTTTTTTTTTTTTTTTTTTAACTGTCTTTATAAAAAGACTTCTGCAAAACAGAGGGAGCTTATTCCTTACAAAGCCTACAAGCTGTTCAGGTATTGGTGAGTGTTTAGATTTTTTTTTTAACATATAGTGAGTAGCATGCTTTCTATATGCATGAAAGGTTTTGGTGTGAGCATGTGTGTGTGTACGTTATGTGCAAGTGTGTGTGTGTGTGTGTGTGTGTGTGTGTGTGTGTGTGTGTGTGTGTGTGCAAAACTTTGCTCGGTAGTCAGTTTTCAAGATAGTTAGAACCTCTATAAGATTATCGATTCAGAAGCAATACTTCCCCCAGTTTCTCACCTGATTTTTAAAAATCCAAGTGTTCCTGTGGGTAAAATACTAAATGGTAAGTTTTAATGCCGTAGGGTTTGGAAATCTCTCAAAACAAAACAAAACAAAAATGCAAGGTTCTCAGGTATCAGTCCGAAGGATGCGCTTCCTATGCCCATAACTGGATGAAAACGGCTGTTTTTAGTTTTGTCATGGAAATGTCCATATACACATTTGCTTTGGTCAAGTGCATTTGTTCCAAACAAGACGTTAAAAGGAAGTTCTTACTAAGGAGTTGATCATTCCCACAATGTTACATGCCGCTGTTATAATAAGTAAAAGAAATTTCCATTAACAGGGGTATGAAAGGCCTTTTCCATCCTCTGTTGCCTTTCAGTCATTATTTTTCAGATGTCGAGTTAAAAAACGAACAGGGGTACTATTTCATTGGGCATTATACATTAAAAAAAAAAGAGAGAGAGTATATTTGGATTTACCTCAATCGGCATTTTGTCATATAAGACAGATAGATAGATAAACGGAGAGATTTACACACACACACACACACACACACACACACACGCACGCACGCACGCACGCACGCACGCACGCACGCACGCACGCACGCACGCACACACACACACACACACTATATATATATATATATATATATATATATATATATATATATATGTATAGATAGATAGATAGATCGACAGTGGGAAGACCAGCAAAAATGTTGTTACAGTAATCGAGTTTTGACATGATGAGGGAACAGATAAATTAGGCAGCCCCTTTCTGTGTAAGATATGAGCGAATTGATGCGATCTTTCTCAAAGCCAAACAGGCTAAATGACACAGGTGACCGATCTGGACATTCTTGGACAGCGTACTATCCAAATGGACACCCAGATCCCTCACACTGTCTTCAAAGGGAATTTTGTTGGTTCCAGCTTGAATAGATTTTTCAGAAATACGATCCGAAACAGAGCGATGTGCTGCCAACAGAGCCTCAGTTTTTTTCATCATTTAGCTTGAGGTTATTTTTAAGCATCCACGATTTAACAGATTGGAAACACAGTTCAAATTCCGATACCAAAAGATGGAATGCAGCTGGCTCAGCAGCGTCGTGCAGCTGAGTGTCATCGGCAAATTTTTGATGAGGGATCCCGTGTTCCTCAATGACCATAGATAGAGGTTGAATATACAGAGAGAAGAGAAGGGGACCCAGAACGGAGCCTAGGGGCACACCGAAGTCCAGGGGAAGGGGAGAAGAGACCTTGCCACCAACAGACACAGATTGTGTTCTGCCAGTCAGGTATGACCGAAACCATTCTAGTGCAATGTCTGTGATACCGAACGACACGGACAGTCTTTTTAAGAGAATACTGTGGTCGATAGTGTCAAATGCGGCAATGAGATCTAGCAAAGTCAGGAGCGATGCTTTTTTGTTGTCAGCGGACCGAAGGAGACTGTTAGTCACACAAAGCAACGCTGTTTCAGTGCTGTGATTCTGTCTGTATGCAGACTGGTTTGTATCATACAGATTGTGCTGGGACAGATGGCGTTCAAGTTACATAAAGACAACCTTTTCCAGGAGTTTGGAGAGAAAAGGAAGGTGTGAAACAGGTCTAAAGTTTTTAAGTTCATCGGGACATAGGCCATGTTTCTTCAGAGGAGGAAACTACCAGAGCATGTTTAAAACATCCAGGAACAGAGCCAGTATCCAGAGAAGCATTTATAATTCTCGTGAGAACTGGGACAAGATCGGCAAGATTCTGTTTTGGTGAGATTGGTGGGGATTGGGTCAAGAACACAGCACTTTATAGCAGACTTGGAAATAAGTTCTGAGACGAACGATTCAGACACTGTGTCAAAAACGGCTAAGCTTGGGGCCGTTAAATATTTTGAAGTTTGGTGGGCCAGCATTTTGACAATCCAAATCTTGCTTTATTTTGGACACTTTCTCGTGAAAAAAGCGAGAAAACGTTTCTGGAAGTTGGCATGGGTCAAGGTTGCTTGGGAGGGGGGAAACTCGCACTGTGCCCAAGAGCTGACAAGTCACTGCATACAACTGTTTTGAGGAGGTACAATGTGCAATAAGGCCACTATAGTACTTTACTCGGACGTTCTTAGTAAACGTAGAGTAAGAGTTCAGTTTTCTTTTGTACTCTTCTTGATGGACAGTCAAACCAGTTGACCTCCATCTGCGCTCCACCTGACGCACATCTTTCTTCGCGTCCCTGACACTGTTGTTTCTCCACAGCGCTGAGGAGCGGTCAGTCGCCATCCTGGTGACCAGAGGGGCGTGTAGGTCCAGAAAGCGGCGGAGACCCACGTTGTAGTGGTCGGCAAGCTGGTGGTCCGGGCAGTCCCTCAGATCACAGGCCACCAGATGCCGTACATCTGCCTGGAACGCTTTGGGAACGATCCGCTTCAGGTTCCTGGACTGCACCATGCGCTGTTTTCTCTGGGGCTTCTCCATGGCGAGGGCTCCTATGATGGCCTCATGGTCAGAGAGGGGGATGGTGAGCACAACACAGCTGGACACAGCAGTGGAGTTTTCACGCACTATGCACCAGTCCAAAATGTGACCGCATCGATGGGTTGGCTGATCAACAAGCTGTTTGAGGCAGTGGCTACTGAAGAGGGCCTTTAGTTGTTTGACATGGGGACAGGACAGGGAGTCAAAATGAAAGTTCAGATCGCCAACCCCCCGTGGGGAGTAACCTCCACGGCCTCAAAACACAGACAGTCAAGTCGTCGCACCGACAATGAAGTCAGTGATTGCTTTGAGACACCAGCAATGCCACCACCACGCTTTCCACAACGGGGAAAAGAATGGAAATCGTAGCCTTCTGGGGTCAGTTCAGTGATGTGGGCCTCGTCTCCTCGCTCGTAGAGCCACGTCTCCGTCATAAAGAGAAGATCAAAATCATTGTCGATAATGAAGTCGTTTATATAGGATTGTCTTTTGTCTGCAGGATTGGGTGTTAACGAAAGAAACTTAAGAGAAGTGTTTTGTGGAAGAAGTTTTTGACCGACTCTGAAAGGGAATGTTAATCAAGTTTTCAGGATGCCTGCTGTTTTTTCCATCCATTCAAGCTGGAACCAACAAAATTCCCTTTGAAGACAGTGTGAGGGATCTGGGTGTCATTTGGATAGTACGCTGTCCATGAATGTCCAGAATCGGTCACCTGTGTCGTTCAGCCTATTTGGCTTTGAGAAAGATCGCGTCAGTTTCGCTCATATCTTACACAGAAAGGGACTGCCCAACTTACCTGTTTTCCCTCATCATGTCAAAACTAAACCTCTGTACTGTAACACATTTTTTGCTGGTCTATTTTTATTTTTTCCCATTGTCGATATACCGCCTTCACGTATACAAACACAACGCAGCCCACTTGTTTTCCGAAAGTTCAAAAGAAACCCACAATACACCTCTGGTAAAGTTTAGACCTACATTGGCTTCCTTCGCCATTCCATGCGCGCTATCAGTATAACTTGGCACTTTGCACACACTTGCCTTCCGATACTTTGATGAACATACATTGCCTTCTTAATCTTTCCAACAAACTTGTTCACTTATCACCAACCCTCCATCGCATCTCCGCTCTTAGCAAGTGATAACTTCTCTCAAGCTTCCTCGGCATGAAACTGAAATCCTTTGGCCAACATTCTTTCAGTTATCAAGCCCCCCTTGTCTGGAACCTCCCTCCCCTCTCAGCTCCGCTCGTCACAGACTTTAATCTCTCTGCGTTCACAGATAGTCTCAAAACGCACTCTTTTCATTCACGTCCTTTTGTCTTTCTTCATAGCTTAACGGGTTATGCGTGTGTTTCCCGTGCATTCTCCATCCCTTCACCTTACTTCTGCGCCTGATGCTTATGTGCTTTTTGCGCGTGTGTTCGTTTCGTGTGTGTGCGTTTTACGCGCGTGGGTTTTTGGTTGCTATACGGAAAAATCGTGTTGGATTCTGCCCGTGTGTGTGTGTGTGTGTGTGGTGGTGTGTGTGTGGTGTGTTTGTGTGTGTGTGTTTGTGTGTCTGCCTGTCTGTCTGTGGGTGTGGGGTGCTCCCTTCTGCATTTTTTAAATTGTACCACACCGTCTTGGATTCCGAAATTGGAGGCTGTTGGGGGTGGGGTTGGGTGTGGGTGATGGTTTCTTTTCTTCT
>JADBJO010029970.1:15000-18441 GCA_016801955.1 Conus betulinus | reverse complement strand
CCAGATACGACTTTTTTATTCTTTTTTCTTTATTTCTTTCTCCTTTCTTTCTTTCTTTCTTCTTTCTTTCTTCTTTCTTTCTTTGTTTTTTCAAATATTCATTCATTCATTCATTCATTCATTCATTCACAGGTCCAAAGACAATAACATTCGGCCCCAGGTGAGAATATCAAAACTGGAATGCTGATTTCGTCGAGATGTGTGTAAGAAAGCAGTGACATCGGTGCCTGTTTGTCACACCTGCTGAGAGGTCAGTGCCCGCTGTGTATTTCCAGAGTGTTTCATTTGTTTATTGCCATTCGATTACCTTCACATCGTATCTCTCTAAAATCTGCAACATGTGAAGGGCAATGTATTTGATACTTTAAATGAGGAACAGGGTTGTATTGTGCCACAATGATACTTGGAAGTAAATGCAAAGTCTGCATGCTTTATTCACTCCTCTCTGTCTCTATGTCTGTCTTTCTCTGTCTCTGTCTCTGTCTCTGTCTGTCTGTCTGTCTGTCTCTCTCTCTCTCTCTCTCTCTCTCTCTCTCTCTCTCTCTCTCTCTCTCTCTCTGTTTTTGTTGCTATTCTCGTTATTGAATCAGTCCACACTGGGCTGACATGGATCACAAAGACAGAATCAGTCCACACTGGGCTGACATGGATCACACAGACAGAATCAGTCCACACTGGGCTGACATGGATCACACAGACAGAATCAGTCCACACTGGGCTGACATGGATCACACAGACAGAATCAGTCCACACTGGGATGACATGGATCACACAGACAGAATCAGTCCACACTGGGATGACATGGATCACACAGACAGAATCAGTCCACACTGGGCTGACATGGATCACACAGACAGAATCAGTCCACACTGGGATGACATGGATCACACAGACAGAATCAGTCCACACTGGGCTGACATGGATCACACAGACAGAATCAGTCCACACTGGGGATGACATGGATCACACAGACAGAATCAGTCCACACTGGGCTGACATGGATCACACAGACAGAATCAGTCCACACTGGGCTGACATGGATCACACAGACAGAATCAGTCCACACTGGGATGACATGGATCACACAGACAGAATCAGTCCACACTGGGCTGACATGGATCACACAGACAGAATCAGTCCACACTGGGCTGACATGGATCACTCAGACAGAATCAGTCCACACTAAGCTGACATGGATCACACAGACAGAATCAGTCGTGTTCACTGGGCTGACATGAATCACACAGGCCGACAGAATCAGTCCACACTGGGGTGACATGGATCACACAGACAGACAGAATCCGTCCACTACAACATTGACAAATTTTTTATTCCATCGGTCCAGTGTCCAAACAGGAGGGAATGTAGATTTTTTTTTCCCCATTTTGATGTCAACATTCCAAGACATTCACAAACCATTTATTCCACTAAATATCACAACGACTGAGCATGTTCGGACAGTGTTCCCACTTGTTTAGAGAGTAGAACCTCAGGGAAATATTGAATTCTTGGCTGTTTGATTTTTACTTTGTAAACTCATTAACTAGTTTGTTTTATGCCTGACTGTCCATGCTCCTTTTCAGATATGGGCCAATGGCTTTATTGAAAAAAAAAATCTGAATCTGGTTCCGAATCTGAATGCAAATCTGAATGCTCTCTCTCTCTGTCTGTCTCTCTCTCTGTCTGTCTGTCTCTCTCTCTCTCTCTCTCTCTCTCTCTCTCTCTCTCCTCTCTCTCCTCTCTCTCTCTCTCTCTCTCACACACACACACACACACACACACCACAAGTTACATGTTTCTACATTTTCCTCATTACACAACCAAAACGTAACGTTTGTCGCCACCTATTCTCGGCAACAGTATGACATAAATTGATCACACCCACTTTGTTTCCCTGCACAGTGGTGTTTTGATATTAGTCTCCCGCAAAGATGTCTTCACCAGGATCCGTCCTGTACTTGCCTTGAACACCGAAATAGAGGAAGATTTATGTCCAGGTTTCGTTGCAGGCCATGTCTTTTAAGTCTTTTTTTTTTTGTTCATGGCTTTGTTTTTTTTGTTTTTTTTTTTTTTTTTTGTTTTGTGCTTGTTAGTTTGTCCTTGTTTATTTGTTTCTTTCTTCCTACATTCTTCCGACTCCTTTTTTTTTGTGTTTTCGTCTGTTGATAACACCTATTCTCTCTGTTTACTGACCGCTTTTATTGTGCTTTTCCTCTTCTCCAGACTTTCTTTAACGTGAGTTTGGTCCTTTTGATGACAACACATACTTGGTCACCATTGATGTCGTTGGACTCTACAGTAACATTCCTCACGCCGACATGGAAACAGCATGAAGGCGTTTGTTGACAAAAGGCACCTACGGTGGCTTGCCTCTTCATGGGCTGGCTGGAGGCACAGCTACTGACAACAGCCCCTTTCCTATCAGCCGAGAACTGTGGAAAACGGTTTATAGACGACATCTTTCTTCTGTGGTCTCGATCAACAGAAGAACTTCACCAGTTCCTTGAGTTTTTGAACCAGTTCCACCCTACCATCAAGTTCACTATGAACTATTCTAAAGAAGCACTGCCATTCTTGGACATCTTCATCCATCTGAAGCGAGGTTATCTGTACACAGACCTGTATTCCAAACCTACAGATGCTCGTACATACTTGGCCCATTCATCCTGCCACCCTTACCATACCATCAAAAACATTCCTTATGCCCAGTTCCTGCGCCTCCGCCGCCTCTGTTCTGACATGCCAACCTTCCAGTCTCGTTGCCAGGATATGGAACGTGATTTCCTCCAGCGAGGTTACAGCCCTGCGACCATCCAGGAGGCAAAAACCAAAAGCCAGCCATGTTCCCCGACACGAGACTCTCAGCTATAAGATGGAAGACAGGCAACACAACCGAGTTCCATTCATCGTCACTCACAACCCCTCTAATCCCCCATTCCGTTCTTGGTTTGCAGAACTCCAACCTCTTCTCCACACGAGCCAGAAAATGCGAAAGGCTATGCCTTTCCCACCCATACTAGCCGAAAGAAAATCGCGGTCTTTGAGAAATCTGCTCATGCCATCAGCTCTCCCGATTCCAGATGACATCTATGCTGGATGCTTCAAATGTACAGCTGAACACTGTGGTTTGTGAAAACCATCTAGTTGAGAGCAGAACATTCAGTAGTATGCAGACAGGAGAGACATTTACCATCCGTCATCGACTGTCCTGTGACAGCAGCAACATCGTCTACATGCTGTACTGCACCAACTGCCAGAGCACACAGTACATGGGTGAAACTATGCTGACACTGAAAGATCGCTTCTATCTGCACAGGTCTAACATCAAGTTGAACAAAGGTGCATGTGTTCATGTCAACAATCATTTCAACTTACCTGAACACTCTCTGAAGAACATGAGATGCATTGTGGTGGAAAAGGTCCACAGTCTGAACAAAACCG
>JADBJO010029970.1:0-7500 GCA_016801955.1 Conus betulinus | reverse complement strand
CTACATTTATTGCAATCAGCCCCGTCCTTGCTTGTACCGTGCTGGCACAAGCAAAACGCATGCCAGTAACGTTACTTCTTACTCACCCAGCTCCATCCGTTTCTGATTACACCTACCCAATGCATGGCAGGTCTATGTGTTCAAGTTCTCATGATGTTACTGTTATTTTAATGCCCAAGGAACATGGCACTGGAAAGGAAAAGCACTCAGATCTTGGATACTTTACTGACGATAACGACATTGAGATTTTTGCAGTTGTGGAAACTTGGTTTGGTCCTCATTCATGAGACCAGCTAACACATTTTGAAACAGTTCAATGTACACGCTGGAGGACTATGCCCATTTTGGTTTTGTTCAAGGCACAATCTATGGATAGCTGTTGCCAAGAAAGAGGCACTGGAAAAAAAAAAAGGTTTCACTTTAACACTGTATCAATATCAATGCCTCTTCCTTCTGTCATTGCTGTTATAACATGTCTGAAGAGTTATCACATGGAAACCAATGGTTCTCTTCACAAGTGTGGTTTGAACAAAACCAGGAATGACCTGGTTTCCAATTTCTTCTGCTGTTATCAGATCACTTGTTATAAAAGAACCAGCAACATCATCTATAGTGAGTGCTCTCAGTTCTAACGTCGTGCATGTGAAAACAGTTAACGTCTGGAACATTTGTGTGTGTGTGTGTGTGTGTGTGTGTGTGTGTGTGTGTGTGTGTGTGTGTGTGTGTGTGTGTGTGTGTTGTTGTTGTTGTTGTTGTTGTTGTTGTTGTTGTTCTTGTTGTTTTATTTTACTCCCAGATTCTTGATATCCTGTTCTCTTTTGAGCATCTTCGCTCAACAATTCCTGTGTAGAGATCCATATTCTTCCTCATCGCCAGTAGGTAGGTTGTTATGGTATTCCTCGCTAAGTATGGTCATTCACTGTTTCTCACAAAGTCATCCCTATCAGTTTCCGCAAGGACCCCGTCAATCTTTCAAATTTAACGTCTATCCACTCTAGGTGATATTAGACGAAAAAAAAAAAAAAAAAAAAAACCCATAGAAACAAAACAACCAACTACATCAATGAAAACAGTCAAACAAAAACCCTCGTGATACAGCTAGAAAGCTACAAATGGTTTTGATATGGAAGAGTACAGTAAGAGGCAGGGGACGGATAAGGATGGTCCTTTCGTATATATTATGTAAATTAGTAGTAGGTTAATGATTGACTCACTTTATCAATCTTTCCTATCAATCTTTCCTATCTTATTAAGTGCGCTAATGGATTGGCCATTCCATACTTGAGAGAGAGAGAGAGAGAGAGAGAGAGAGAGAGAGAGAGAGAGAGAGAGAGAGAGAGAGAGAGAGAGAGATTATCACTCACTTAAAAACTCACCACTGTCATGTAACGCAGCCTCACATCAAGGCATGTGACGCTCCATCACATGTAGTCTAGTGATATGAATCATTTCCCCCACGCCACAGCTAAAAAGGAAGAATATTCATGTGGCTTTACTAGTGTAGCGGACGTCTCCATAATTGTGGGGATCACTCAGTGAAATTAACAATGGTCGTCATTGGGTGAAATTGACCACTGAGAGATAGTTAATAAGGCTGGTAAGGTGCTGGTCATGCCTTTTGAACACTGGTATGCACGCACTAGGAGGAGGGAGGAAAGAATTAGTTTTAGCCCAGGAGATGGCCAAAAGACTCGAACCTGTCAGGTCGTTGGTCAAGGGGTCCTCACCACTGACCACTCATTACAGGGTGAGCCATAGATAGTTGGGGAAAGGTACAGGGGAAAACCTTAAGAAAAGAGAAAGAAAGAATTCATAACCCATATGTTGAATTGGGAAGCAGGCTACTTACACGAACCTTATTCGTGTTTCAGCCCTTCACCCTTCACCCTTCACCCCGTCAGCTATTCCTCCTCTGATGCCACGACAGCATTTGTTTCTTAAGTGCTGAGATGGGTGTTTAATGATGGCCATGGTGTGGGGAACACGCCGATAGTTCAGCCCCAGCAATTGAAGACCCCAGGTAGAGGAGTCAGATCCCATCGGTTCCCAAGTGACAGGAGAGTTCAAGGGGTCAGCACGTTTTCTGATGCAGACAGGGCATCATGACAGTAAGGGGCGAGTGTTATCTCTGATGGAGGTATGTCATCATGAATGCATGAATGATTTATTCTCCTGGTCTGGATCAATGTAATATAGAAGGCCATGACTTTATATTCTTGGAGGGTGTGGGTAGTCTTTTTCTTCGGCAAGAAGGAGGAATCATGTAAGAATTTATTGATATCAGTGTGAAGAGAGATAGAGAAACATGTATAGAATGTGTTTATTAATTGTTTGATTCATTCACTAGAGTGTTTTTCCCTGGAGGAGAGGGGCAGGGGAAAAAATTTCGGCAGTAACACCTTTTGGTTGATTGGAGGGATCGCGTGTGCGTATGCAGTAAATGCTGTCATGAATGCGTGTGTGCAAGAGTGACAGTGTGACATCCACATTCATTGCAATCAGACCTGCTCTCGCTTGCGCCCTGCTAGCACAAGCAAAACTTACGCCAGTAACGTTTCTTTTTCCCTTGGACTCACCTCTGTTCCTCACCCAGCTCCATCCGTTTCTGATTACGCCTACCCAGTGAATGACTTGCCTATGTGTTCAAGTTCTCATGATGTTATTTTTATTGAAAATGGTTGTGCCAAGAAGAACGTTTGGGGTGCAGCGTCTTTTTTGTTTCAGCATTTTAAATGCCCAGGGCCATGGCACTTGAAAGGAAAAGCACTCGGATCTTGGATACTTTACTGACGATAACGACATTGAGATTTTCGCAGTCGTGGAAATTTGGTTTGGTCCTCATTCATGAGACCAGCTGAAGCATTTTGAAACAGTTCAATGTACACGCTGGGGGACTATGCCCATTCTGTTTTTGTTCAAGGCATGCACAATCTATGGATAACTGTTCCTAGGAAGAAGCACTGAAAAAGGTCTCGCTTTACACTGTATCAGTATCAATGTCTCTTCCTTCTGTCATTGCTGAAGAGTTCTCACATGGAAACTAATGGTTCTCTTCACATGTCTGTTTTGAACAAAACCAAGGACGATCTGCTTTCCAAAATCTTCTGCTGTTATCAGATCACTTGTTATTAAAAGAACCAGCAACACCAAATATAGTGAGCGCTATCAGTTCTAACGTCGTGCACGTGAAAAACAGTTAAAGTCTGGAACATTTGTTTTGTTTTGTTTTACTTTACCCCCAATGTTCTGGATATCCTGGTCTTTTTTGAGCATTTTCGCTCAAAATCCCTGTGTGGAGATTTATGTTCTTCCTCATCGCCAGCAGTTAGGTTGTTGTGGTATTCCTCGCTAGTTGTGCCCATTCACTGTATCTCACAATGTCATTCCTGACAGTTACCACAAGGCGTCCACCAATCTTTCGTATCTTATTAAGTGTGCTACAGGATGGTAATCTGATACTTGATTGAACTGCTGTTTGTTCTCCTTCGTTGCACAGTCCCCACGTTCTAAGAGACTTTGATACACCTGTGGAGCTGTCACTGGGAATATCTTCAGTTTGCCAAGGAAACGTATCCCTACCCTGTAAGATGGAGGAGGTCGAATGCAGCACACAAAACATCTCTCTGCAAAAGACGAGAGAAGACTTGCCCACCTCCATCAGAAGAGCACAAAATCTGTGAACAGTATGCCTCCAATTCCTCAAACAAAATTTCAACGTCTTCATCACTGAATGATTTAATGTGTTGATCATCATCGTTTGAGAAACCACCTCCAACACTTCCTTCTTATTTATAGCGTTTTTGTTTCTTTGTTTGTTTGTTTTATTTTATTATTTCTATTTATTTTTTTTTTTTCTATGCCATAGATCCATTCACCTCTGCGAAATTCCTTGAAACACGTCAACAGAACTGACCAAAACACTTTCAATGAGAGTTTGTGTGTGCAGACCACACTGTTCCATTACTTTCCTTTCATGATATTTCTTCTTGTCTCCTTTTGTCTTAACCCCCAAACATGATTGTGAAACTTTGCAGCTATGAACGCTGTGCAATTGCAACATTGTTGCTCAGCAGCAAAACTGCTGGGTTGATGTTAGTATGATGGCCTCATGTAGCTGCAATCAGCGTTAATATTGGACCAGCTTTTATTAGTGAAGGGTCTACAGAGGACGCCTTCTGATTAAAGACACTCCAAAATGGTGCAAATTTGTTGTTAGGGTCACGTTGACTGGCAAATCCCTAGCCAAACTCCTAATTCTCCTAACTTATCTGATCGTTAAGCCAATGCCAGCTCTCCTATGCTGCTTGCGCAAACACGAGTATCCGGCTTGGAATTGTTCATAGAAGCCTCTTGACAACCTATATAAGTCAGGGGGTTAAGGAACACATTTTGGAGCTTGCAGACTCACTCTGAAGGTCCATTGAACTTTCTCATCTGGAATTACAAACAAGCTGCCGTGGAACATGCCTCTCCCATTCAAGGTCTCCACAATGATATCTATGCTGTCACTTAAGTAGTGAGCACAACCATGATTTGTTCCACGAAGGTAGTGTTTAGGATCAGGATATTGCCAGTTTCATGATATCGTTGGATAATGTCGTGGGCAATAGCATTGTCTACACGTAGCACAGTGTCGTTGGAGACAAAATGTACAGCTGCGTGCAGAAATGGCACTTGCTCACTGGAGCCTACCATCCCATGTGCAGAAATGGCACTTGCTCGCTGGAGCCTACCATCCCATAGTTCAGGGTGCTTTGGTTTCATCTTGCGGCCTAGTTCTAACGAACACTTTAATGATAAGCATCAGAGCTTTGGAATCATTACCTCTTTTATTTTTATTCACAATGTTCAAAAGCTTCACATTTTTCATCGCCTTAAATAATATAGTAATATTTTGTTTCAGTTGGAATTTGAATCAAAGTAAATTCCCAATACCGTTACCTTTTTTTTTTTTTTTTTTTTTTTTTTTTTAAACCAATACACGAATGTATGTTTTCATCGAGAGAGAGAGAGAGAGAGAGAGAGAGAGAGAGAGAGAGAGAGAGAGAGAGAGAGAGAGAGAGTGTGTGTGTGTGTGTGTGTGTGTGTGTGTGTGTGTGTGTGTGTGTGTGTGTGTGTGTGTGTGTGTGTGTGCATTGGGTGGGCGAGTTGCGGAGGTGGTGGTGGGTGTGTGGGTCAGTGTGAGTGGTTTAGGCAATGGACACAAATTTTGCAGTCTTTTAAATACCATGACTTCTAAACTTTACTGATTGTGGACTGATATGTACGGATTTAAAGAGAGTATGTTTTCATGTCATATACTGTACAAGTGTTGATATTACAACGATATGGGCAGACCATCTGACTTGTGAAACAAGACAAGGTAGACAGTGATACACGGTGACCCAGTCTGTTCATCCCATCTCATCGCCAGGATGCTACTGTCTCACTGACCAGCACAAACCATCCACAGCAGTCTAGGGGTTAAAGGCTGGGTGAAACACCAACACTATATGGCATGGGGGTGAACTAGGATGCGTTCCATTGTTCACTCACCCTGCTGCCATCATTAGCATTACCAGATCCCTGCAATACACATATTAGATATTACCGTAAAAAAAAGCTATAACATCAGGTAAATTGATCCTAGTTTTAATACACAAGTACAAAACAATTCAGTGGCATAAAAGACTATTAAACATTTCAAGACGCCCATCACGACAAGAAAAATTACGTTGTTAGGGCCATGTGACAGGATCCAGCAGCTTTGTGAAAATAGTCCTCCAGAAAATTGTTGGGGTGGAGGGAGTGTGTGTGGTGTGTGTGTGGGGGGGGGGGGGGGGGGGGGGGGGGGGTGGTGGTGGTGGTGAAGAGAAAACACAAAGTGAAAATTAACAATAGCCACAATAAACGAGCACGTGGAGAAACAAACTAATTAATGAGTTAATTGATTAGTTAACCAATTGACTAATTAAGTAGTGATTAATACAGTATGTCTTCTTCTTTTTTCCAGATCTTGACCACTCCTCCCCTCCTAACTTCAGAAGGCAAGGAACAGTGCGTAGTTTGTGGACAGAGTCTTAACGGTCTGCTCTCAAGATTTGCAGTGATTCGATGAAAGCTGCCCTGCGTGCCGTGTAACTAGAGTTTGAGGTTCAGTTCATGACAAACTGTGCCATATAAACTCAATGGATAAATGACCGAGCATGTGACCCTGTTCAATTTCATAACCATGGAGTGAAAACTGTGACGTCTGTTGTAGGTCTGCCTGCACTCTCCCATTGGTCATAAACGTAATTAATGTGTCACTGAAAATAAGCACACGGTTGCTGGCCAATGCGTCACTAGGGTTGTTCCAGTCATAGGCCCTCTAAAAACAGAATTCAGATCCACAGATGTATAATTCATCTATTACGATCAAAGGATCACCAGTGGAATATTTATTTGTTTCATGCACTGCATGTCAAACGATGATTATCCATATAAATATATAAATGTTATTCCGGAGTGCCCACTAAAAGGGCATCCAAAGATGAACAATCGATCACAGAGAGAGAGAGAGAGAGAGAGAGAGAGAGAGAGAGAGAGAGAGAGAGAGAGAGAGAGAGAGGGGGGGGGGGGGGGGGGTACTGTACTGTGGTGTGCTACTTTATCTTGTCTATCATCGATCTGATTTCAGTTGTTTTGCTTTGTATTCGTTGGCGTCCCTTTGTTATATGTTCCGCTTTGTTACGCTGTTTTATGTCGTGCTGTCTCTGCGTGTTATTAGAACCCTTGCTGTCATCGACGTGTCTTGTGGGAAGAAAAAAAAAGTGTCCTTCTATGGAGGTGAGAAGCATAGTCGTCAGATTTCCAATGTACAACCACCCCCCCCCCCCCCCCCCCACACACACACACACACACATAACACACACACCCCTCTCCCTTCCACCAAACAGCACGTTTCGGACTGTGACTTAAAGGTGTTGAATAATCAGGTCTACTGTGTTATTCTCAGGAGGAACGTTTCTATCAGGAACCGAATGAAACGAAAGTCAACTTCTGGACTTTTAATCGGCGCTCCCTTGCAAGAAGTGCTAGTAAAGGCTGAGTTGTTGATTACATGAAAATCATCACTTGAAACTGAAAGGTTTGATCGTGTTTATTTTCTTAAAAACAACAAACACACAAACAAACAAACAAACAAACAAAACAAACAAAAAAAAAAAAAAAACAAACAAAGAAACAAAAAAAAACAACCAAAACAAACAAAACAACATACCATGACATTATATAAGCACCCAAACTGGTTTTGAACCACTATACTGTTAAAATTAGTTAAGAAAACATTTTTGGAAAAAAAGTCTATATTCATATATACGCCATAAAATTTGCGTGTATGCATGTCAGTGCATGCGTTAGTGAAAGTGCGTATGAGTGTGTGTGTGTGTGTGTGTGTGTGTGTGTGTGTGTGTGCGTGTGCGTGTGTGTATGTGTGTGTGTGCGTGCGTGCGTCCATGCGTGCGTGCGTGCGTGGATGCG
>JADBJO010029969.1:15000-18441 GCA_016801955.1 Conus betulinus | reverse complement strand
GAAGGCATGAGGCATCCGATCCGAGCCATGTCCTTCGCCCGCGCAGAGGACAAAGTGTCGCCTCCTCCTACCGCTTTCTTCTCGCCCGCGCTCCCCGACCACCTCCTCCTCCTCCTCCTCCGCTCGCGAGGACCGCAGAGGCCGGTGTGGTGGTGGTGGTGGGGGGGGATCGCGAGAGGCGCCGGAAAGAGCCTCCGACGATGGGTAGAACTTCGCCGACCCTCAGACGGGCGTGGCCAAAGGACGGACCCTTGGCCGCAATATGCGTTCAAAGTGTCGATGTTCAATGTGTCCTGCAATTCACATTAGTTCACGCAGCTGGCTGCGTTCTTCATCGACGCACGAGCCGAGTGATCCACCGCCTAAAGTTGTGTGTCCAGTTCGCTTTCTTTTTCCCTTTGGCAACCAGTGGGCTTTCACCGTGGCCCCGCCCCACAGAGGCCCAGGAGCCGGCCGACGGCAATCGCCCCCCCCTGCTTTTTTTTTTTTTTTTTTTCTGCAACAGAGCATGCGAAGAAAGGTAACGACACAACAGAAACCCAGGGGGCGGTGCCCGCACGAGGACTGGGGCGCTCTTTGAACCTTCGCCAGGAGGACGCCGGTCCGGGAACGAGAGCTCCCGGGGCGCCTGAGGCCTCTCCTGCTTCCCCCCTGCCGAACCTGCCGACAGCCGCCTCCCGCCCGCCCGCCCCCCCACGAGGACCGGACGGGCGCGAGAGGCGACCCCCGGCATCCCGGCAGACCAGGTACCCCAAAGTCACACTTTTCGGGGAGGCGGGCCGACCGCACGAGGCAAACGCCGGCCGCCTTGAGGACGGTACCTCCCCTCACCACGGTTCGGCGCGAGCCGTGGCCTTCTCTTCGGTCTCTCTCTCTCTCTCTCCACCAAGCGCGGTGACATGAGCGTCTCTCATCTGCTGTACTGCGCACAGTAAGCAGCTGGGTAACGGTAATGATCCTTCCGCAGGTTCACCTACGGAAACCTTGTTACGACTTTTACTTCCTCTAAACGATCAAGTTCGAGCGTCTTCTCGGAACAGCGGGCGCCGCCCGGTGAAGGGCGGGCCGAGTCCAATCCGAGGCCTCACTAAACCGTTCAATCGGTAGTAGCGACGGGCGGTGTGTACAAAGGGCAGGGACGTAATCAACGCGAGCTTATGACTCGCGCTTACTGGGAATTCCTCGTTCATGGGGAACAATTTCAAGCCCCAATCCCTATCACGAAGGAGATTCAACGGGTTTCCCAACCCTTTCGGGCCAGGGAGAAAGCCACGCTGATTCCTTCAGTGTAGCGCGCGTGCGGCCCCGGACATCTAAGGGCATCACAGACCTGTTATTGCTCAATCTCGTGTGGCTAAACGCCACTTGTCCCTCTAAGAAGTTAGCGCCGACGCATGAAGGATCGGCGAACTATTTAGTAGGCTAGAGTCTCGTTCGTTATCGGAATTAACCAGACAAATCGCTCCACCAACTAAGAACGGCCATGCACCACCACCCACCGAATCAAGAAAGAGCTATCAATCTGTCAATCCTTACAGTGTCCCCGGACCGGGTGAGTTTTCCCGTGTTGAGTCAAATTAAGCCGCAGGCTCCACTCCTGTGGTGCCCTTCCGTCAATTCCTTTAAGTTTCAGCTTTGCAACCATACTTCCCCCGGAACCCGAAAACTTTGGTTTCCCGGAAGCTGCCCGCAGAGTCGATGAAGCAACACCAGCGAATCGCTAGTTGGCATCGTTTATGGTCAGAACTACGACGGTATCTGATCGTCTTCGAACCTCTGACTTTCGTTCTTGACTAATGAAAACATGCTTGGCAAATGCTTTCGCAGTTGTTCGTCTTGCGATGATCCAAGAATTTCACCTCTAACACCGCAATACGGATGCCCCCGTCTGTCCCTCTTAATCATTACCTCGTGTTCCGAAAACCAGCAAAATAGAACCGAGGTCCTATTCCATTATTCCATGCACCATTATTCAGGCGACCTGCCTGCTTTGAACACTCTAATTTCTTCAAAGTAAACGTTCCGGCCACCCAAAACGCTCAATGAAGAGCACCATGGGCTGAACAACCGGGAAGCGTAGGATGGGAATCAATACACACAGTGACCGCCGCGAGGCGGACCGTGCGCCCATGCCTGAGATCCAACTACGAGCTTTTTAATCGCAACAACTTTAGTATACGCTATTGGAGCTGGAATTACCGCGGCTGCTGGCACCAGACTTGCCCTCCAATAGATCCTCGTTAAAGGGTTTAAAGTGTACTCATTCCAATTACGGAGCCTCAAAAGAGTTCCGTATTGTTATTTTTCGTCACTACCTCCCCGTGCCAGGAGTGGGTAAGTTGCGCGCCTGCTGCCTTCCTTGGATGTGGTAGCCGTTTCTCATGCTCCCTCTCCGGAATCGAACCCTGATTCCCCGCTACCCGTTGCTAACATGGTAGGCAGATCACGTACCATCGTCATTTGATAGGGCAGACATTTGAAAGATGCGTCG
This sequence comes from Conus betulinus, assembly GCA_016801955.1. Classification (NCBI taxonomy): domain Eukaryota; kingdom Metazoa; phylum Mollusca; class Gastropoda; order Neogastropoda; family Conidae; genus Conus; species Conus betulinus. Next base: position 15,950 of record JADBJO010029969.1, on the reverse strand, counting down.
CCGGCTCGGGGCCATGCGATCGGCAAAAAGTTATCCAGAGTCACCAAAGGACGGGCAGAACCCGACTGGTTTTGAACTAATAAAAGCGCTCTTTCCCCGGGGGGGGGGTCGGAGCTGGTCGGCATGTATTAGCTCTAGAATTACCACAGTTATCCAAGTAGATTTGGATCATCTAAGGAACCTCGACTGATTTAATGAGCCATTCGCGGTTTCACCGTACGAGGGTGTGAACTTAGACATGCATGGCTTAATCTTTGAGACAAGCATATGACTACTGGCAGGATCAACCAGAATGCAACCCGTGTTCTGCGTGTCCTCCTCCTCCTGATCCCTTGTCGGACAGAAGAAGAACCAGCACAGCGGCCGATGCAGGCTTGCCGGTGGGACCGCTCTCACAGATGATGAGTCCGTGGGCGATCCGCGTTAGCGAGCCGGCGCAAGCAGCGCGCGGAGTCGGTCTTCACCAGAGACTGCGGTGGCGGCGGACAACAGATTCAGGGCCCATCGCAAGCGAGAATCCTTCTTCGGTCCGACCGACGCCAGCCCCCGAGACGGCAGCGGCAGCAGCAGCAAACTCGGGGAGGGCCGGTCTAGCAGGGAGGGGGAGAGAACGGGAGCCTGTCCCCGAACGCCTCGCCTGCTCGTTACCACGTGCCGGACCACGACCCGATGGGACGGGCGCGTCCTTCGCGAGATGAACCAGGCGTTACTCTTTCTGAGGCCGAAGGGGAGGGAGCCTCCTGTCCCACGCACCTAGGGCCCTCGTTCCGGGTTGGAGAGAACCGGGCGAGGTCGCTCTCCCACCGTCGTCACCGATGGCACGCCACCATCTACGGACCGTCAAGACGCCGACCGCGCAGAGACCAACGTGTCCGTCGGAGAAAACCGCGGCAGCCGTTCGAACTCACGCTGGGACTCGGCGCAAGCGGGAAGCGCTGCAGCCGGAGTGG
>JADBJO010029969.1:5000-7500 GCA_016801955.1 Conus betulinus | reverse complement strand
GGGACCAGGGACGCCGTCATCCCCAGTGCTTCCGCCAGTCCCGCTAGATATGCGTTTTCCGAGAGGACCAGCACATTCTGTGCCTTCATATCTAGCCTTGGTATCACACTCTCCAGGTGTGGTATTCCCAGCCCTCCATTCCTCATGGGGGTGTATATGAGGTGGTTGGTCACATGCTCCGGCAATTTTAGGAGCTGTTTAATAGGTTTCCTGCATGCCTCATCTAAAACTCCTCAGCGTGCTCGTGGGAGCAGCTTCGGTGTTAGCGATGGAAGCTATGAGTCTCGGTATTATGGTGCTTCGCCAGATGTACAGCTTTTGGGTCGGTTTCAGTGGGGCTTTGTGTACTCTTTCGCCCCACGATTTGATCTGTTCTAGGAGTTTGGGTTGTTTTTAACTCCATACCCATGGGCCAAAGTGCTTGCCCAGGTATTTCGTCGTCTCTTCAGGGTTGACCCAGGGGATAGGGTCCCCATCGACTTTGATTGGCTGGCAATCATTTACTGTCCATGTTTTGCCATTGCTTTTCAGCACGAAAACGAAGCTCTTTTTCACGTTGAGCTTCAGCCCGGCTTCCTTGCAGAAGTCTGTGACTAGTGCAAGATTCTCATTAAGCCGTTCTCGCTTCGTGACAACACCGCTGTGTCATCAGCATATCCCATAGCTACAAGTTCCGCATCCTTCACTCTCCAGGGTTTGCCATTCTGCGAAGATGGCAGAAAAGAGGGTCTAGCGCAATGTCGAAGAGGATGGGTGACATGGGGTCCCCTGTTTAACCCCACTCCCTATCCAGATTGGGCCAGTGCTACCCTTGGAGACCGTGAAGCTGGTGACCGAGTCTTTATAAAGATCTCGTACCACATCGATCATGTTGTTTGGGACACCGATCGTTTTAGGCCCTCATACACCAACTTGTGCGAGACCGTATCAAAGGCCTTTGATAGGTCGAGGAACGCAACCGCCATGGTTCCTTTTGCCTTTTTAGCCACCTGTATTGCTTTCCTTAGCAATAGCGTGTTTTCCGTGCACCCTGGTGACGGAATGAAGCCCCTTTGCATGGGGTTGAGTGGTATATCAACCTGGTCAGGCGTTTGGCCAGGATTTTGGTGTAGAGTCTCTTGCCAAGATGCTTCCAATCGTTAAGGGTCGCCAATTGCCTATCTCCTGTAGGTCTTTTTTTCCTTTCGGGAGGAGGATCGATCTGGCCTCCTTTAGGCTTTTCGGAATTGAACCTTGGATGAACCAGGTGTTAAAGAGGATGCTGAGTAGAGTGCCATCAGCATACTTCGCCTTGATCTTCCTGGCTTCTAGGCCATCGGGCCCAGAGGCTGTGTCTGCTTTGGTTGAGGCTAGTGCCTCTTTCACCTCTTTCTGGGTGATTGGCTCGCACAGCTGTGTGCAGCCTGTTGCGGGGTCAGGGTCTCATCCGGAGGTGGGAAACGTATCAAGGTTTACATCCTTAGATTGCTGTTCGAATCTTCTTTGTAAACCTTTTCTACTTCTTCCACCGGGATCTCACATTTGTTATCCTCTTTGAGGTCCAAGACCTCTTGAATGGCAGCTTTTTTCTTGTGCTGCCATTTCGTTTGTAGCCTTCTGTATGCCTCAGCCTTTTTCTTATTCGCTTTGCAGGCATTTTTACTTTTCAGATGGCGGGGTATTTTCCCAATAGTGATGGGTTTCACTGTTGGGCTACCTCTGTCACAGTCTTCTTTGCAACTCTCCGCGATCCCAGCCAGGATCTCGGGCATTTTGTCTTCCTCACTTAGCCGTCTTCTGCTGCTTTTAGAGCAGAGAAAGCTTGGCTGACCAGCTTGTCCTTCAGCTCATTGAAGTTGTACTGTTCTGACGGTCGAACAGTTGCTGCGCGGGCCCTCTCACTACAACTGTCTGGTGTGTGTGTGGGTGGTTTCACATGTATCGGATCCTTCGTCCTTGTTTAGGAGCTCACTATAAGTCTCCTTGTAAGCCTTCGTGCGCATTCTCGATGCAATCTGGCTTGTTGTCATCATCAAGCCTTCTTCACCCAGGCGTTCACATATGTTGGCTCTAGTGGCCGTGGGCCCTAGAGTCATGATCGTTTTTGCGAGGAGTTGAGTTTCCTCCTCCACACTCCAACGGGTGCTTTCCCTCTGTTTGTGGGTTTTCCATTCGTCTCTTTTCCCGTTTCTTTTCATTTTCTCTCTCGCGTGCTTTTAATCTGGCTTCATTGGCGCGTTGGGGGTGCTTATGCCTATCATGCTGTGATAGGCCCGACTGTGTCTGGAATCTCAGTTTGCACTCCGGACACTCGTACGGGTGAGTGTCCGGCTGGGGCAGAGTCTTGTACCCTTTGCATTTGGCTGCATGGCAAGAAATGCCATGTGTTGGTTCCCGCTCTTCCCACACTTCCTGCAGCGGAAGAGAATAGTGATTCCTTTGTGTTTATCATGCATGTGCTTTATCAGCTCTCCAATGGACCTGACTTGGATGTTGCACATTTCACAGGCCCATTTTGAGG
>JADBJO010029968.1:10000-18443 GCA_016801955.1 Conus betulinus | reverse complement strand
TTTGACTTGTGCGAGTAGCGTGTAAACACCCTACATCCTAGATTTTCTGTCTTAAATCTACTGTCTGCTTGTCTGTTCAGTTGTGCAAACACCTATCATGGTGAATATAAAGAGGTAACCAAAAGACAACAAAAAAAAAAAACCACCTATCATGAAGTAAAAACGGCACCAACAGACACAAATAGGTAATTAATATTTCTCTTTGTTTATTGTGTTTAAGTAGAAGTAGGTGGGTTTGCCATCCCTCTGATGTAAATCAAAAACAATGGACTTCTCAGTTCCCCCAATCGGTGCTCACCCGACCTGCAGCAAGGTACCAGTTGCATTACCTTTATTTCATACTAGTTTTGAAACAGTAAACTAATCTTTCTACTCTCACACAAGGACAAAAGCTCTTTTGTACAAGATCCACTCATCTGTTGTGAAACGGGGGCAACCACGTTTGCTCATTTGTTGTCTGTAAAATCAGCGTGTGAAACTCCTCCCCAGCAGCATTCAAGCCATGCCTATAATGTTGTGTTACACCAGTGCTTCAGTGCTGTCTGTAAAACAGCCGTGTGGGAACTCCTACCAGCGCAGCCATTCAAACCATTGCCTGTTAATGTGTCAAAACCGCACATATATGCGCCCGGCCTCCTCTCAACTGATCAGCAGCAAGCGTTTTATGTAAAGAAATGTCTGCATATTGAAAACCTTTCAAAATCATAGTAAAAAAGATTTTATCATGTTTTGCGGTCTTGTAGCACGATCTTACACTGTTTTCAAGGAGGAGGAAATACGTCCAGCTAGCACTCACAAGGAGCATTTTTGCTATTGTTGAAGCACGATGTACGTCATGATCCCCAGATAATCAGAGAAAACATCTGCACGGCGGGGGGGAACGGAGGGACAGCCCAAGTGCTGTGTTGACCCCATCTCCACGTGTCGCACTGCGTGGTTAAGGCACCAGTGAAGGACACAAGCGCAATTTCTGACTGGAGTTTCACACAATCAATTATGTGCACATACATTATATATGCTCACATAGGTCGTTATACTAATCATTTACTGCCACTGGATTTTTTTACATCAGCTCCAAACGCATGATATTACTAGTCAAAGAAGTTGCCACACTCATCCTCGGGTGTCAGACAGACAACACGAAGGGGGGCTTGATGGAAGTATTTTGAAAACAGCCAGCAACACTCAAAACCAAACCCCAAAGTGGAGAGGTGTAAAGCATGACGGTGCTGTTGCACACGTTGCCACGTGTGACAGTGCCTTCAGTACACTGAAAGCAAATCCGCCTCTTCATGGTTCCTTCATGGGTTTTTTCATGGACAAAAGATCTTTAAACTTTCATCTATTATATTGCTTGAGCACCGTAAAAAATATATCTTTGGCAGAACCCAAAGCCATTTCCCATGGTTTTAAAGTGGTGCTCAAGTAACGACGTAGATTAACAAACGGTTCATCACACTCCGCCCCTCAAACTGCACACCCATTTCCATTTTATCTCTATCTTATCAACGCTTGCAAAATACATAAAACCAACACAGTCTTGATTATTTTCATGGTCTTTCAGTTCATTCCTTCAAACCAGTCTGGTTCAGGACAAGTCATATCTATAACACAGATTGACTAACTTAGTTGATCGATGGCTGACTGTTATAAACAGTCATTAAATTACAGGGTACTCCCATGGTAGCATAGACCAAGCATTACAGTTTTCAATAAAAAACGGACCTCAGAAAACAGTAAAGTACTTCCTCCGTGATAGGGCCTTGCTTTGAAATTTTTGGCTTTTCATCTCTGAGCAGCTCTGTGGTTTAAGATTGCCTCTTGAATTCTAGTCTAAAAATGCATACCCTAAATCATTTTCTATAGAAAAAAAAAAATAATAAAAACTGCTGCTTCACCAAAATTGCACACCAATGTGGGTTGCTTCGTTGTCAGTACTGTGCCATTCCGTAATATTCATTGGCATTTTTTAATGGAAAAAGACGCACGAACATACACACACCACACACACCACGCCGCGCGCGCGCGGCGCGCGCACACACACATGCGCACGTACGAGCAACCACGTATGCACGCACGCACACGCACAGCACCAACGCCACGTACTCACACACAACGCACGTACGTACCGTTCACGCACCCTACAAGCGCAGCGCGCACGCACGCACGCACCACACCACAACACCACACACCCACACACAAAGGAAAAAAAACACCAAATTTTATGTCTCTGCCAACCAAAAACATTGAAAACTGACATCTATCAAAATCGTAATCAGCACACCAACAGCTTGTGGAAGGCAAGGCAAAGAAAACGAATCCAACGTTTATTACTTGTTTTTTAAATGTGTTTTATAAAATATAAATGAATCGATCAGTCGTTAGTGAAGGCTCATGATGAACGGGTTCGTACGTATTTATATTGAAAAAGCAGAGCATAATGATCTGTGTGATCCTGCCAGTACTCCTCCTACTGAGTAAGCTGTACGAGTCTGACACTTGACTGATTGGCAAACCCATAGGTGCAAGCAACCCAGTTTTCCTCTCTTTTACAACCTTCCCGTATTGAACAGTACTTTTTCCCTTATTCTGAGCCCCAAAACCCTAGACATTACGGAAAAACGCCCAAACAAACCCAGAAAATTGCTTGTGAGATACATGTAATAATCGTATTCGGCAGACACTTGAAACAAATGGGTAGTTTTCAGACAGCTATGTGAATAAACCAAGTAACACTTACCCATCCAACAGCGATCCTCCTCTTCCTTCCAATCATGATGCATCTCGGACATCTATGATCAGTTTCACAGATCCGAGGTGAAACTGACACATGTGAGATAGGAAAAACGACAATGATGCCAGAGTTAAAACCGGTTATAGAACCCATTGTTTACACACTCTTCCACGTTCCCAACATCATTATGTCCATCAAAGTCAGAACCATTGTTCTATGCACTTCCACTTCCTCACCCAACAATCATTAAGTCCATGAAGTCAGGAGTACACATTACTTACTGTGATCCCCAAAGTTTCTATTCACCGATCTATATGCATTACAGCCCCTATATGCCACAAGGGATTTTTATCTGCAAGAAGAGAGCCTATAATGCCACAGCCCCTATATGCCACAGGCCCTATATGACACAAAGGGATTTTTAATCTACAAGGAAGGCCTATATGCCACAGGCCGGTATGCCACAGACCCTATATGACACAGGCCCAGATGCCACAGGCCCTATATGGACAGACCCGGTAGGCCACAGGCCAGTATGCCACAGGCCCAGTATGCCACAGGACCAGTATGCCACAGGCAGGCCCGAGTAGGCCCAGGCCCTATTATGACCAGGCCCCAGATCTGACACAGGCCCCAGTATGCCACAGGCCCTATATGCACAGGCCCGGTATGCCACAGGCCCCTATATGCCACAGGCCCCAGTATGCCACAGGCCCTATATGGCTACAGGCCCGGTATGCCATCGGCCCTATATGACACAGGGCCCAGTATGCCACAGGCCCTATATGCCACAGGCCCGGTATGCCCACAGGCCCTATATGACCACAGGCCCCAGTATGCTGCCACAGGCCCTATATGACCACAGGCCCGGAGTATGCCACAGGCCCTATATGCCACAGGCCCGGTATGCCACAGGCACTATATGAACACAGGCCAGTATGCCACAGAGGCCCTATATGCCACAGGGACCCGGTATGCATGCCATGACACTGGCCTATAATGCCACTGGCCAGTATGCCACAGGTATATGCCACAGGCCCGGTATGCTATCGGGCCCGATAACACAGGCCAGTGTATGCCACAGGCCCTATATGCCACAGGGCCCGGTATTGCATGGGGCCTATATGCCATAGGCCCCGCTATGCCACAGGCCCCGCTTTTGCCACAGACCTCATAAGCCAGTGGTCAAGCAATGGTTAGACTGGCCACTGATCAAGAATGTCAAACTGACCAGTGGTCCAAAAACCATGGTCAAACTGACCAGTGGTCAAACCATGGACTGACCCATTGGTCAATTTGTAAAATTGTACTTAAACAAGGAAACTGTCAACATTGATATTCCTGCTTATAGTTAAGGAAATGCTTTCCTGCTCAGTGTGCAGCATTACGTTTGCTTTTCTGAAGTGACTGTGTTACTTCTCTATAAGCTTGAATAGCACGAATGATAAACGCCTTAATATGTAGTTTATTGTACAAACATAGATAGCGCATGTGTTAAACCCATTTTTTAGCCGCAATTGATGGTAATGTTCCCACCCCAGGACCGACACATGGCAAACATGAACCCAGTGAACCCATGATGTGTAAACTCTCAAATTTTTTATTTGTAGGCAGTGGCTCCACTTCGCCGCAATTAATCCCCCCCCCCCCCCCAAAAAAAAAAAAAAAAAAAAAAAAAAAAAGTTACAGCCAGGTTGCTGAGGTGGTGACAGACGTGTAATCAAAGAATACAACCAAAGAATAATGGTAAAAAAAGATGAAAAAAAGAATCGTATAAGGTAAATAATACAGACGCATTTCCCCCGGAAAACGCAAAAGACTAAGCAATGAAATCATTTCACCAAAATCAAGCAATAACACAACCTGTAAAAAAAATCAACATGACGATATCACTATTATTTGAACAAGCAATTGGCATCCTTTACAAAGTTTAACTCTCTCTCTCTCTCTCTCTCTCTCTCTCTCTCTCTCTCTTCTCTCTCTCTCTCTGAAGAAAAGACCAGATTCTCTCTGGGATGACAGTCTCACGAACTGTGCACGAGGTAGATGACGAGGGGGCCAGTACTACTCGGGTCCAGGACGTGCGGTCTCCTGGCACACACGCACACGCCACACAGAGCACCCCACACACCACACACACACACCCACACACACACACACACACACAACACACACACACACACACACACCACACACACACACACACACACACAGACGCACAAAAGAGACATACATACATTGGTATGCTTACCTGAAAACACGCATAAAGGAAAAACCCGTTCACATACCTGAAAGCAATTTTTCATTAAGTTAAGGACCACACCGCAGAATGCCTTAGGTGCTTTCAAAATCAAATATCAAATAAAGGTTAGTAATTGCCAAGGTTTTCTGAACGCGACAGTCGTCAGGCCTTCTCAATAAATACTGCCAAGCATGCAACAGCTGCACTGACTCCCCTTGAGCGTGCAGAAAAGTGCTCTTGTTTGGCAAAAACAAGCTGTTTGTGTCAGCAATCCGTGCACACTGACTCGAACTGTCTACAGGTGAAAATCCTGATGCACGTGACAGCATGAAGGTATGGGAGTGCGTTGTGCTCACCACAATGGCCATAAAAGCCGTCGAATACCCGTTCTGAAGCACAACACCAACATGCCAGCGAGACGAAAGTTGAGAAATTTCGATCGTGCCCGAGCTATCGCCTGGCTGCAGGACGGAGAGTAGGGCATCGAGAGAGGTGGCCAGAAGGCTGCAAGTGTCACACTCGGTCATCATCCGTCTGAGACAGCGCCATCAAACCACAGGCACCGTCCAGGAACGGCCACGCCCAGGGCCAGTCCCAAAGAAAAAACCACAAACGTGAGGACCGGTACCTCTGCAGACAGGCCCTTCGGGAGAGGACACAACCACCGCCAATGCCTTGAGTCAGCAACTGCGTGCTTCCACCCAACACAGCAGCAGTAAGCGGGCAGACCACTCGGCGTCGTCGCCTACATGCCGCCGCCTTGCGCGTTCCAGGCGTCCGGTGAAGAAGCCCATGCTGACTGCAGGTCACAGGGCACGCCGACTTGCTTGGTGCCAGGGACATTTTTGAGGTGGACTCTCGTGCTCATTGGGGCCATGTCCTGTTCAACGACGAATCGACGCTTTCATGGTGAGCCCCAAAGACGGCCGCATCAGGGTGTGGCGGCGGCGCCCACAGGAGCAGCTGCAAGCGATGATGCTATCCAGGAGGCGGCTGCTTTTTGGAGGTGGCTCTATTATGGTTTGGGGAGGCATCAGCCGACACTACGGGACACCTCTCTACCATGTGGAGGGCATGCTCCAGCGCTACTACCATGTGGAGGGCTATTATGATTTGGGGATGACTCACGGGACTCCTCTGTGGCAGGGCATGCTCATTGGGCAAGCGCTACCTGCAGGAGATCTTACAGCCTCTGGTCACAGCGACCCCCAGCAGCAGATCGGACCCCAAGCTGTCCTCCAGGATGACAACGCCACACCACACCGCTGCAGGGCTGTCAACACTTTCATTCAGGAAGCTGGGATCACCAGGATGGCATGGCCTGCGAACAGTCCAGATCTCAATCCAATCGAGAACATCTGGGAGAAAACTGGCCGGCGAGTCCATGCAAACCGCCCCACGTCCAGCTAATCGGGAAACAGCTGCTGCACGTCCTGCGACAGGAGGAGTGGGAAAAAATCCCCCAGGCCGTCATCGCAAACACACCATCAACAACTCCATGAGGCAGCGCTGTCTCGATTGTGTTGCTGTGCGGGGTGGACACATCCGTTTTTGAACAGATTAAAGAAACATGTTTGTGGATTTTCTTTTCCCAGGGTGGGTCTCTTTACATTGCTTTATCATTGCAAATTGATTCACAAGGTTTGCAATTAAATATCTGCACACGTGAAGCATTTTTGGTTTGGCGCGTGTTGCATTTGTCAGGCAGATTGCAAAGTGGTCCTTAAACTAATGTTGAAGTCTGTTTTTCTTTTCCGGCTCTGTAGGATCTTCTGACGGAGGAGATCAAGAGATACATGCACACTTTTAAACCCATCACCACTACCCCCACCACTACCCCCACCCCACCCCACCCCAACCTCACCATCACCATAGCCCTCCCCCCCCCAGCCCCGTCCTCCCCCTTCCACCACAACCCCCCCAACCACACTAACCCCACCATCACCACAACACCACCACCCCCCCCCCCCCCCCCAAAACCCACCACAACCATCACAACCACCACCAACCACAGCACCCCCAGCAACCCCCCCCCCCCCCCCCCCTCTCGCCCCCTCCATGGTCTTACCATGGTTGTACTCAGCTTTCCACGTCGTCAACCTTTCCTCCAGGGTGCGCCACTTTGGGCGGCGCCTGGGTGCAGGCTGACCCCTTCTTGCAGCCTCAAAGCTGTTCTCGCTGACAGCCTGCCCGGTCTTTCAGGACCCTGATGAACAACCACAGCCTGGTCCTCCCGGACACCAACAGCAGTTCCAAATGCTTTATGGAACGCTGTTGAAAAGGAAAAGCAGTAAGACAGCTGTTTTTGAAGCAACAAACACAGCAAAAACTATATAGTAAACAGTGGGATATAAATAAATCAAACTAAGCAAAGCTACACTGAATCAAAGGGACTGCAAGAGTCTCTTTCAATAAACAACCAAGAATCTAAACACAGAATGGAATAGAGAGACACTGATTTAAATGTAGACAAGTACAAAACACGTGATATTTGGGCTAAGAAGCCTTTGTCAAATACAAACAATAAATAAAAAAGAGGTGAAATAGGACAGGAGACAGAGAGAATTCCCTGCAAAAAAATCGATAGGTATTCAGGTTGTAAAGCAAAGCTAGTTTAAAAAAAATGAATACCTTAGATGAAAAAAAATGACTACGGAAAAAAGCCATGAAGACAACAGTAATCAGCGGCAAATATGATACAAAGATAAGTTACAGCCACAGAGAACGATACCTGGGATATACACAGTGCATCACCCCCATTAGTAAGTCTATCAAAGGTGTGAAATCTGTTGATTCGGCAAAAGGAATAAGATGCTAGTGCTTGGCGAACTTTTATCTGTGAAAAAAACGCAAATTTCTCGCAAAAACGGGCATTACGTGCATATATGACCTTGACATTCGCACCGATGACTATAACTTTTTGCAGATAATTAGGATAATACATGCACCTTGGTTTGGCATCAATTGTGCCTTTCATATTTTTTTTAAACGCTTGTGTTATATGCGAAAACAATATGGTCAGTACGCAACAACAACAAGAACAACAACAACAAAAAAAGGAGAGTTTCTTTGCCAATTACTCTCGTGACCTTTAACTTTGACTAAACAAACAAAACAAATAACAAAAAGCTTCGTTCATGTATCTCAGTCAAAAAACCTTGCCTAAGGCATGGTATGACGTTTAATTCATCCGTGCCGAACGGAAAGAGCTACAGCTTGAAACACTTTTTAAACCTGATTTTTTTTTTTTCATTTTCATGAAATCAAAGCACATTTGAAATTCTAGCGACCTTGACCTTTGACCGACTGATTAAAAGCTTTCAGAATTCGTGCACACAAGTTGTATCTACTATCAACCCAAATTTCATTTCGGAGCTCATCTATCCTCTGAGATTTGGCCGTTGTTTACACTGTTTGACCTTGTAACCTCAGTGAGCTTTCCTTTGACGAAGGCAAATATTTGACAG
>JADBJO010029968.1:0-5000 GCA_016801955.1 Conus betulinus | reverse complement strand
AGAGATAGATAGATTAGTGATGTATATGTTATATATGTATGCACATATGTGTCTGTTGTGTATATGTGCATATATATATGTATATGTATGTATGTGTGTGTGTGTATATATCTATCTATCGTATCTATCTATATATATATATATATATATATATGTATGTATGTATATGTATATATATGTATGTGTATATATATGTATGTATCGTGTGTATCTATTTGCATATATATGTATGTGTGTGTATGTGTACATATATGATAGATATGATATGTATATATATATATATTATATTATATATATTATATATATATATATATATATAATACATATATATATATATATATATGTATGTGTGTATGTATATATATGTATGTATGTGTGTGTACGTGTACATGTATATGTAGGATATGTATGTATATGTATAGATATATGTATGTGTATGTATATATATCTATATATATAATATAATATATATATGATATTATATATATATATACATCTATGTATATATATGTATGTATATATCTATATATATGTGTGTGTTGTAGGTGTATGTATATTGTTTATATATAACCTGTGATGTATGTATATATATTGTTATATAATATATAGCTCTCCACAACCTAACCATCAACCCCCCCCCCCCCCCCAACCCCCATCATTATCAAACCACCCCCTAACCCAACCGTCACATGTACCACAACCCCTCGGCCACTTCCTTCTGCCGGCTATTCTTCACAGCATACCACATGGACGACATCAGATAAGTCTCTCTTCGTTCTTTGTTTTGTACTGTCCTAAATGTCAAATGTGATTTATATTTTTTTTATTATTTTTTTACTTGAAGAAGACCCAAGAGGTCGAAATGCATCGTGTCTTGTCCTGTACTTTGTTTGTCAATGTTCTTGGCGGCAACTAACCCCCACTCTTTCTAAATCATGAATAAAGTGACAGGGATTCTGGTAGTTTTCAACTTTCATTGGGCCAGCAAACTTGGATGGCGTTAAACATTATCGGACAACACAGATTTGTAGCTGCCCACTGGCCCTGGGTTTTTTTTGTTCGTTTTGTTTGTTTGAAGTTCTCTATTTCCAGTCATAAGGTACCACGGTGCTCGCCGATCGATGCAAATGACAAGTCGAACAACACCAAACACAAGGCAGTGGTAGTAGGCCTGAGGTGATTGTACAGAAGTGTAAGCACCCAGTTTCGTTATTTTGGTGGAAGGATCGTGACGTGTTTCTGCCCTCCTTTTCGCGACAAACTTACAGACGTACTTGTGACGTATGATGAAAATCTTACTGATCCAGTGGAATGCAGCATGAACCCTCTTTACGTCAGTTAGATCTACATTTCACAAGATCTTCATTATATCATTGGGTGCCAGTCTATCAAAATTACTGTATGAATTTCTAACTCAAGACAATGAAAAAACTGTTGTTTGAAACGGACACAAAAATTAAATGTTGATATATTCTTTGTGTCATGGACAGCTCAGCTTTTGAACTCTTTCTTGATAGGTCAAAACGTAGGGAAACTAGAGTTCTCTTCTGTTAATGGTTTTATGGTTCCCTATGTCACTTTTGGATACGTTCTGTACTCTCCGTACTCCTTCATATTCCTTTTCATTCATAAGGATCATGGTCTTTTTATAGTGGTTTATCGTTGATTTTACTAACTTTTGTCCTTCTATCCCTTTGGGAGCCCCATCTTTGAGGAGTACGAAACCTAACTTTGTCCTTCTATCCCTTTGGGGCTCCATCTTTGAGGAGTACGAACCTGACTTTGTCCTTCTATATCCACTGGGAGCCCCATCTTTGAGGAGTACGAAACCTGACTTTGTCCTTCTATCCCTTTGGGAGCTCCATCTTTCGGAGCATGAAACCATGCTTTTTCGCAACCCCAATTTCTCCTCTCTCTCTCTCTTTGAGGAAGGTCTCTTTCTCTCTCTCTCTCTCTCCTCTTTCTCTCTGTGTGTGTGTGTGTGTGTGTTGTGTGTGTGTGTGTGTGTGTGGTGTCCTTTCTCTGCCCTACTCTTTTATTCTTCGGACATGCGAGCCAGCCCTGCACTGTCCTTGCTCATCACCCCTCCACGTTCTTTTTTTTGTTTTTTTTTTTTTTTTTTTTTTTTTTTTTTTTTGTAACTGGGTCTTTTTTTTGTTTTTCTTTTGTTTTGTTTTTGTTTTTTTTTTTTTTTTTTTCAGAGTGAAATCAAGTTTCCCAGCCACACTGGTAGGGTCTGTTTTTTTTTTTTTTCCTCCCTCATTGCACGTGCAGTCCGTGCGGGTTTTCCAACGTCCCTGCAGACTGACTGCATGTGTGAACTGCTCAGCTGTAGTTTTTGGGGTTGGTTTGGGGAGTCGGAGAGCAGAGGGGGAAAGGATTTCGAGGACCATGATCCTCAGTCTAGACAAGCTTCCTGAAACCATTCCTGGTTTGGCAACCCCTTCGGTGGGGATCCTGAAGGGTTTTCCTGTCACTTCGTTGTGACGTACGTTTGGTGCCGGCCTGCCTGCCCTTAGGCCTGGGTCAAGACAGGAGAACACTGGGTGTTCCACCCTACCCTCGCCATCCCGCTCACAAACTGCTGACGGGAATTTTTCCTCATCACCTTCTCTCTGGTGCTTTGCTCCACCTTTTGGTCACCTGCCCGTTGTCCCCCCCCACCTCCCTACGTTCCCTCCCACCTTCTCTGCACCTTCCCTCCCTGGGAGCGCTGGGCTGCTGGACGCCATCCTCGCCGAGATCGGCCCGCCGCTGAGTGCCTGCACGAGGCCTCGCCAGCCACGGAGATCGCGTCACTGGAGGGCTCCTGCCGGCTGCCCGGGTCGTGAGCCCCGTCGGGCGTGGCTGTCCTCTGCGGCGCTGCAAGGACTCTCGTCCTCCGCTCCCCGACGGCGAGTCCCTTCGTGTTGTGTCGCGTGATTGTTGCTGGAGAACGAGGTGGCCCTGTCTCCCCTTGAACTTGTATGTGTGCTTGTGCAACGACAGTATGGTAGCCAGCGACTCTCGGGATTTGTGGCCGAGATGCACTGCCCCCTGAGGAAGTGACTGATGCAACATGTGGCACATGCTCCCTGTGTGCTGGGAGTTTAAGACCACTAACTACACATATTGATCTCTCTATTAGTTGTGTGTGTGTGTGGTGTGTTGTGTTGTGTGTGTGGTGTGGTGTAGTAGATCCTTTATGCTAGGAATGTCCCTCCTCTATCTTCTTTGGGGTTGATTGGGGGGGTATCATTTTAAGGTTTGGGTATAGAGGAGGGCGGGTAATACTAATAGAGTGGGGGAAGTCCCAAGGGTTGGTGTTGTTTTGGATTATCTTTTCTTTTGGGAGTGTGATTTTGCTTTTATTAATATTATCCGTGTAGGGTAGCTCTCTAAGATTTCTCTATAGGCACTTCTTCCTCCTGACTTTCATTTTCCTCCCCCTCTGTCGTTTCCCTTCTGTCTTTCTTCTTTTATTCTTCTGTATGGCCCTTTCCCACCGAGTGTGGACTGATTTTTGTTGGTGCTAGTCTATATGGTAATAAAGTGTTGTCTCTTGAGTTGTTTCCCCTTGCCTCCTGGTGTTTGTCCAGTGAGTGTGTGGCGATTTGCGGTATCCCGCCCGGGCTCTCTCTCGCCTCTTCAAACCCTGTCCATTGTTGACACTTTGGAAAAAAAGGGTCCCTGAAAATATAGAGCTAAAGATGTTAAGATTACAGGGTTTACAGACTAATAATTGCTGCAACACAGGGGGGTATATGAATAAACTACGGCAAACTGTTCGCTATGTAATGCAAGTGAGAGTTTCCTATGGAAACAATCTGTCTCTCTGCACTTTTACATTTAAAGAGAAGAGGGTTTAGCTAAATCCGCCACAGACCACAGAAACAGCAGATTACAGGACAAAACACAATGCATTTCGACCACTCTTGGGGTCTTCTTCAAGGGGCAAAAAACCAACCACACTTAGACAGTGAAAAACGAAGAACGAAGAACCAACTATTTTCTCCTCTCGGCACAAACTGGCCTGTGGCATGAAAACGATGCCGTTGAGGGGGGATCATGGAGTTGAACAGTAATGATGACCGTGATAATAGTGGTAATAATGGCGATAATGGTGATAATTGTGACGATGATGAAAAACGTATCAATAACAGGAGGTTCTGGTATCGTTGGTATGGTGTGTGTGTGTGTGTGTGTTGTCGCGCGCGCGCGCGCGCGCGCGTGCGTTCGTGCGTGCGTGCGTGCGTTGGGTGCGTGTGTGTGTGTGTGTGTGCTGTGTGTGTGTGGTGTGTGTATGTGTGTGTGTGGTATTGTATGTGTGTATGTGTGTGTGTGTGTGTGTGGTGTGTGAGACGAAGGCTGGGTGGGTGGGTGGAGTTGTGAAACAGTAGGATTTGCTTGTTTGCAATTATTGTTTAATGGTATGGTATATTAGTGACGGTAGTAATTATGGTGGATTGATGATAGTGCTTAGTGTAAGGAACAGAAATAATACATTGAAAAAAAAAGAAAGAAAGAAATCTAATGGGTTGATTGTGATTATGTTAGTTACATGTGGATAGTTTGGGTGTGATGATCCCCCTCCTCTTAACGGCCTAGTTTTCATGCCACAACGCCATTTTTGTGCTGAAGATGAGAAGATCAGTTATTTTCTCGTTGTTTCGTTTTCCCACTGTCCTAAATGTGGTTTGGTTTCGTCTGAATAAGACTCAAGAGGTCGAAAGCATTGTGCTTTGTCCTGTAATCTGTTTGTCTGTGTCCTGTGGCGGTAACTAACCCCCTCCTCTGTTTAAAGTTTTGCTTTCTTTTTTCCGCCCTCAGTCGCCTCGTTTTAAAACTTTCTGGAGTGGTTTGATTGTGTTTGACCTATTGGCAAGAAGTATTTAATGAAAATGTGGAAATGCTTATAATGGAGATATTTCACGTGAACTAGAACTTGTAAAAACCTATGCTTGTTATTCTTGTTATTGTATGCATAAACATACCCTGTGCCAAATTCACTATATTAAGAA
>JADBJO010029967.1:5000-10000 GCA_016801955.1 Conus betulinus | reverse complement strand
CTCTCTCTCTCCTCTCTCTCTCTCTCTCTGCCCAAATCTGTTTCAGTTTGTATTTCACGAATCTTTACGTACTTCTGCGTATCAATATAAGTATCATCAGACTGCTTGAAAGACAAATCGTATGGCATATCAACAAATAACAGCACTATGAACACCACACCATCCCACACTTTTGATGTCGTCAACATTGATCCTAAAGGTCACCCTGTCAACGCCTGCAAAACACCCTTCAACCCTTTGTGATGCGGTATCCAGGACTTCATCAAACATCCCAAGGGCTGGTACAATTAAATCTTTTCATCCACAACACTTCAGTGCTTCCTCATGAATAAAAAATCCCATCTAGCTAAGGACGTGTTGAGGCAAGGATGAATAACTCCATGTTGAGTTTCGTCTGGTCCTTTGATCACACTGTGATCGCGTCCTGACTCTTCAAGGTCGTGTGAATGATTTCTGTAAATTTGTAATCCTGGCAGCCAGTGCTAATTAAGACCAGGACGTTTGGCTGTTAGGACCAGAGCCTGTGCCCCTTCCATACTATGTTCACTCGGTATGTCTTCTCTCATGTGAAGGGTTTTAAAACATTCGGTTTGCCTACGTCACATTTCTGCACAATTTTGTTTCGCAATCTGTTATTTTTTTTTCCCCTTATCGTCTACGTTACTTCCCTAATCTTTCCTGTTGTTATACTAACGTGTCAATGAGAGCATGCGGGGTCAATCTATCTAATGTAGGCTGATCACACCACATTCATCTGCCGTGTTCATTCCCAGTAGAAGTATTTTGGAGTGCATAATATCATATGTGCAACTAATGACTTAGTTTCAGCCATGTATCCTGCCCTCTGCGTCTACCAAGAGAGAGAGAAGAGAGAGAGAGAGAGAGAGAGAGAGAGAGAGAGAGAGAGAGAGAGAGAGAGAGATGGAGAGAGACAGACAGACAGAAGAACAGACACAGAGACAGACACAGAGAAAGAACCACACACACACACACACACACACACACACACACACACACACACACACACACACACACACAACACACACTTGTCGGACGGAGTTCGTGTTAGACTTTCTCAAATGCGCGTGAATCATGTGCGAAGTGTATAGACACGTATTATACAGACTACCAAACTTGTTCATCGTCACGCCTCCCACCATCTCCTCTCCTCCTTAAATGTCACTCAGCAGAAGTTGCCAAAGTTACAAGGTTATTACTATCCCCCGTTTTATCATATATGCAAAGATTCTGATAAAGTTAGTACAGCTATCTATGTACAATGTGGTTTAGATTACACGTACGTTAGTCCTCTTTCTTTTACAAAAGATACAGTTAATGTGTCGGCATCCTTTATAAAATTGAAAGTTTCAAACAATCAAATTTTACATTTTGCATCAGTTTATTACCCTAAGGGCCCTGATGGGCAAAATACTAATTGGTTACGTTCTAAAAACTTCTAAAGAAAAGTGGATCGTTGGTGGCGATTTCAATTCTCATGCTCCTTTCTGGGATGAAGATTGTCATATAGTTTCTCACCCTGATTTTCTGGAAACTGTTGTGGATTCATCTTCTTTAGTTTTGCTTAACGACGGGAGAACTACGCGCATCCCAGACATATCTCATCATAGAGCATCGGCGCTTGATCTAACCTTTGTTTCACCTGCTTTAGCATTAACAGCAAAGTGGGATACAGCCAATGACCCTACTAGGTAGTGACCATGTGCCAATACTTTTATCTTTTAAGAATCCGTTGGATCTGAAGTTAGTGGTGAAGATTTATACCTAAATTTAATTACATAAAGGCAGATTGGGAAACTTTTCAAAATTACCTCACTGAGAAGACTGAGAGTGAAGTTATTTGTGAGGATGTTAACATCTTTTTTGATAACTTTCAGAAAGCAGTTCTTGAGGCTGCTGCTCTAGCTATTCCTAAAAAAGGATCAAAAAGGTGTGAAACATTCTCAGGGAATGTCTGGTGGAATCAGCTTGCGAGGATGCTGTTAAAGCAAAAACATTAGCTTATCTTAACTGGCTAAAAGTTAGAAAAGTTCCTGTGCAAGAGATAAAAGATGCAGCTCATAAAGAAATGTGCAGTACAAAAATAAAAGCAAACAGAGTCACAGCGCAAGCAAAAAGACAATACTGGTCACAGTTCTGTCTAAATGAAGTATCTGACTGTAAAGACTTGAAAAAGGTGTGGGATAAGGTGAAAGAAATGAAATCGGGCATTAAACTCCAAGATTACCCGATCAAAACAACAAGTAAAAAGAATTTCTATCTCCCAAAGAAAAGGCTGAGGAATTTGCATCTATGTACGTTAAAACATGTTGTACGGAATGTTTGCCTAATGAACAAAAGTCGTTTAGATTAAAGAAAAAAAATACTGATAACTATAGAGATCCTGTACCAAACAACAACAGTACTATAAATGTATCAATATCTTTACAGGAAGTCAGGAATGCTATCCGTCTCTGTTGGGAAATAAAAAGGTTTCGGTTGGTTTGGATGGGATTTCTTACACTATGTTAAACCATTTACCAGAGAACTGGATAGTCATTTTACATAAATTATTTAACAAATGTTGGGAATGTGGACAAATTCCCGATAAGTGGAAGACGTCTATTGTGACTCCTATTCTAAAGCAGGGCAAGCCTCGGTCTGAGACGTCTAGTTATAGACCCCATTTCAGTCACGTCTCATACTGGAAAAGTCATGGAAAAAAAAAGTAAATTTCAGAATGCCTATTACTGTGATAAAAAATGATGTATTTTCTTCACATCAAGCTGGATTTAGAAAAGGACGAAGTACAATTGATCACCTGACACGACTAACTACTCATATTAAGAAACAGTTTTCTAAACGTAAAAGTGTCCTTGCTTCCTTCTTTGATCTTACTAAAGCTTACGATAGAGTGTGGCACAGCCGACTACTGTATAAATTAAAAACAAATTGGTCTTTCTGGTCACGTCTACAATTATGTGAAATCCTTTTTAAGTGGGAGACACATATAATGACCAAAGTTGGTGTGACTTTATCATCCTCAAGATCTATAGATATGGGAATTCCACAAGGTTCTATTATCTCCCCTTTTATTCAACGTAATGCTATATGACTTATGTACATGTTTTTCATCATATACCAAGGTAGCTCAATATGCTGATGACATTGCAATATGGATTAATGTATCTTTAAAGAAAAAGAACAAATTTACGTCACATAAATTATATTCAGAAGCTCTTTCAGAACGAGCTGGATAAATTAAATAGTTATATGCATTTGAACGGCTTTCAATTCTCTGTTGAAAAAAAGACACATTTGTTCTCTCTTTAAATGGATATAACCCAAGTAACTTGCCTATATTCTTTCTGGGAGGACGGGAAAATTTTTATAAACTTGAAGTAAAATTTTTAGGCGTCCTACTTACACCAAAACTAAACTGGAAAAAAAAACATAGACTCGATAGTTACTAAAGCGGTTAAAAGTTTGAATTTTCTAAAAATTGTCAGTCACTCTCCATGGGGACAGGATCCCAAAGTTTTGTTGCATTTAGCAACCAGTCTTGTACGATCAAGATTGACTTACGGACAGGAGGTATTCTTTTCAGCTCCGCGATCGCATTTAAAGAAAACTTCAAAGAATTGACAGTAAAGCTGTAAAGTTGTCCCTGGGTGTACCTGTGCACACTAAGTCCCTCTGAAGTTTATAAGATAGCAGGCCTTTTGCCTTGATGAAGAAAGGAAAATAAGTTCTGTAAAATATGTAGTGAGACGGATTGCCGTGGACGACCTTGAAGAGTTAAATACACGATCCGACATTGATTTTTCGAAAAAATGCACAGAAAAATTCAAATTTAGAGACGCTTCGTTCATATGTTTCAGACGTTTTTAATTCATCAAAGATTAACCCACACGAGGTAGCGCCTCGCGTACTGGTTCCGCCGGTACCCCCCCTTGGGAACTAACGGAAGTAAAAGTTAACATTTTTTTCTTCTTCTGATCTAAATAAAAAAGCGATGTCGCCGCATGTGTTAGCAGCATCTGTCAAAATTGACATGGAAGAAAAGTTTACTAACTATTTGAAAGTATACACTGACGGCTCAGTTCTTGATGATGGTAGTGCGGGATCTGGCTTTGTAATTCCAGATTACAAAGCTGAAAAATCATATTTAGGTAAGGGTCATTCCATATTTACAGCTGAACTTGTTGCTGTCCTGATGGCATTAAATTATTTAATTTCCTTGCCAGTCTCAATATTTAATATCCTGTTTTGTGTTGATTCACAGTCAGTATTAAAAAGTTTGCATTGTTTTGAAAAATACACAGAGAGAGGAATTATTATTTGAGATTAAGTACATGTTGCACTGTCTTTACATGAAAGGTACTAATGTTGTATTTTCGTGGGTCCCATCGCACACCTCCTTCATTTTTAACGATCAAGCAGATAGAGCAGCAAAAAGGGGAGCAAAGAATATATTAGGTAGTATTAAGGTTGACTGTCCTTTGTCACACAAGGAAATTAGTCATATCATCGAAAGGGATTTCTGGAGTCAATACAGTTCCTCATCAAAACCTCGTCAGCAAACTCTGTCAAACTTTGTGTCGATTAGCCGACCGGTTTCAAGCCTGGCTTTTAGACTTTTATGTAATTCCCTACGAACCAAGTATTGCCAGACTGTTAAGTGTGTATGTCGTGGGGATCTTTCAGTTCAACATGTGATTTTTGATTGTGAACTAACGAAACCCTTTTTGAATGGTGTTATACCAAGTGCTGACACTGGGCATGTTAATGTGTTGACTTTTTAGATTCGTTGCCAGTTATTTCTCTTGTTAAATTAAAATTAACGAGACACCTTTTGGAAAGTCCATTAAGGAACATTTTATAATCATAATCGTAAGTTAGATTACTTTAGTTATTTTTCTATAATTTTTCATAGTTACTGTCCTATAATTCATCTGTCCTTTATTTTTGTTCTATGTAACCACATCGTCCTCTTCTCTTCT
>JADBJO010029966.1:0-15000 GCA_016801955.1 Conus betulinus | reverse complement strand
TTGGCAGCGAGACTGTAAATATCGTCTGCTACTGATAGCTGGGTGTGTGATGCACTAATCCTAGTATAGCTGGTGTGATTTTTGTGACGTGCATCACAGGGAAGATGTCCGACATGTGCGTTGGATGTAATTTTTGTGTGGTTGTCTTGCCTTTAAAGACATGCGTATTGTGTGTGACAGGCAACTTATGTTTTTGTTGAGATGCCAGTGGCAGAACAATTACAGAAAATGTAGAGGTGAGACTGCTGACAAGTTTCTAATTTATGTTGATGAAAGGGCAGTAATTCATGTCAGATAAGGATGAAGAGGTGCTCAATCACCGCCTCTCTCTCTCTCTCTCTCTCTCTCTCTCTCTCTCTCTCTCTCTCTCTCTCTCTCTTAGTTTTTTCCTTTAATTTTTTTTTGTTGTAATTATCATTTTGTTTTTCATGTAATTATCATTTTGTGAAAAAGATAACTTTCATGTTATTGATGATGTATGTTGACGCTGGTAGCAGTGTGTAAGTACCCTCTTGTTTTGAATGAGAAGCGAGTGTGCCCCGAGGGTGACATGTTGTTGGCTAACGAGAGGCTAACTGGTTTATTCGTAAATTAACTGGTGGGCGTCAAAGTGGGACTATCAGCGTCCAACGGAGTTAAGGGTTTTCTCCTCTTATTGTTGGACTGTGCATGTTGTTGGACAGGTGGTTGCTGCTGCCAGTGGGGTTGCTGGTGTTAAATGAAGAAATAAACCTACAAGGAAGACGAGAACAAATCGTGGGGTCTGTGTCCTATGGGAGTTGATGAATGTCAGTGCACACTCTACATGCACGAACCCCCGGCCCTGTGTCCATTTAGATCTGGCGTCGCCGACAGGATCGATCAACCCAACCCCACGCTGGAACGTCTACCACCAGCCACAGCTATAATGACGGGCAGCAGCAAGTGCAAACAGCAAAAGGACTCCAGTCTGGCAAGTCTGTGCTAATATAGCTGGTGTCTGGTCGCGCCTGGCAGGCTGAATAATAACGTGCACCTTTAGATTCCATGTGATGACCCCTATTCCCCATTCTGCAAAGGACTGGTGTCGTGAATGAATGCTCTACATTGGTTGAAGATTAGATGTGTTTCTCTTTCAGCCAATTGCCCAAGGAAATGGTTGTTAACACTGTGGCTTTAATCTTCTGCTTGTTGTTATGTGACTAAAATTGTTGGTTTTAGCAGTAACCTATACATATGAGTTCTGCCTGTAAAGTTTTTGATTGTGTTTGTGCCTTAGTATTATTTTTAAGATGTCTGCTGATGGTCTTGCCAGATTAAGGGGTGAACTTGAAGCCCTTAAAGGTGGGGAGGAACAGGCAAATTGTAATTGTTCAGCAAGAAAGGAGCATCCCTACATTTAGTCAGGATGGGAATCTCCCAGAATTTGAGAAAGCCATTAGGGCGACATGGGCTTCCAGACCTGACATGTTGGCGGAAGAAAGGCTGGACCTTGTCTGGTCCAATTTATCGCCATCCATAAGTAATGAGGTTTCTTCCCTCTCATCATCCGAAGGTGCAAAGACAGGAGAGGGAGTCCTCGAAACATTGCTCACTGAGTTTGGGAATAAGAGATCTCTAAATACGCTGACCTGCGAATTTCACACAGTGATTCAGCATCCAGGGGCAGGTGTCAGAGAGTTCTCGCACTGCTTTAACGAGAAAAAGTTCACCCCCACACAAATGAAAGAATGTTGCGGGACCAGTTCATCGCATAGCTGAACGATACCCTGTGGGGAAAAGCAGCTCAGGGAGAGAGTGCATCGGGAGCCCAATACTAAGTCTTGGAGGTGTGAGAACAGGCAACCTGGTGGACAGAGGAGGAGGACTGCGCAGAAACTACCTCTGCACGTGCAGTATCAGCCTCCCCTCTGTTAGAATGGACCATAGCAGCACTGACAGAGAACCTGACTGTTCTTATGTACCCATGCTGTTGGACTAGAGGAGATGGTTACAGCATTAGGGAGCAAGGTTGATGAGCTCAGCAAGGCTTTGAGTGAGGCCGAGCTGAGAATGACAAGTTCAGGGCAACACCAGGCATGTGCAACAAGGAATAGAAACCAGAGAGGTGACCAGCAAGGGAAGCGAGTCTCTTACAGGTGTGGCAAATCAGGCCATATTGCAAGGTTGTGTCTGGAAAAACTTCTGTCCCGTGTAGCAAGGAGTCGAGTTGCGGGGGGAAATATCAAAGACTCATCAGAGAGGTTGATAGGGAACTGTCCTATAGCAATGGTAGAAATTGCAGGTAAGAAGGTCCAGGCGTTGATTGACACAGGGTTGCAGGTGACTCTGATGTCGGAGAGTGCCTTTAAGAGGATCTATGATACAGAGGTCACTTTGCATTCCGCTGCAGGGTTTTTGAGGATTGTGGTGGCAGATGGGCTGGAGATTCCTTACATAGGATATTTTGAGGCCAACGTAGTGGCTGAGGGAAAGGTTGCTAAGGACAGAGGGATTCTAGTTAGGAGGGATGTAAGATTGCCTAACCTATGTTCCGCACCCGATGTTATCCAAGGGATGGATGTCTTGAGGGAAGTAGGTACTGGCACACTTTGCTTGCCACCCACCATACAGGGTTTTGCCAAAGTGGCTGGTAAAACTCCTGTCTATGTTCTGCCTAGAGCGTCAGCTTGTGTGCGTGCCAGTGGAGTAGGGAATCGCAAGGAGAAAAGATCAGCTATAGCAGGTGTTAGTTGAGCCCCTTCCAGGGGCACTGTGAAAGGATTGTTGGTTCCCAGCACTTTGTTGGCGATGCAAGGAAATTGTTTCTTTGTCAGTGTTGTGAACCTTTCTGAAGAGGAAATTTTGTTGCAGCCTCGTACGAGACTGGGGACGATGCAGTCAGCCGATGGAGAAGTAGCCCGTAGTGACACTATTTCCATGCAGGTGTCTGGTCAGCAGATTACTGTATCCTGTTCTGCTGCGTTTAGTCAGGAGCCAAAGTCAAGATCCATCTCTTGTCCAGTAGATGTCAGTGAGGCCTGCTGTACAAAAAGTCAGAGAGATCAGTTACAGCAACTTCTGAAGGCCAATTCTGACATGTTTTTCAGAGATGACCAGGATTTAGGGTATACTGAGAGGACCACTCATGGGATTAGGTTAGTAGATGACTCGCCTGTCATCTAATTTCAAATGGATACTGCCCACTCAGATTCAGGAGGTGAAGGAGCATATCCAGATGTTTCTGGATAAGTCAAGTTGAAGAGGAAGCCAACAAAGATTGAGTTGGGAAAGATGCTTCCTGGGGGCAAATCTCTAGTTGTAAAGCTTGAGAAGTTGAAGATAAGAGACAGTGTTCTGTTTTGGGAGGTTGCAGACCCAGAATTGGGCGCTCTTAGACAAACTGTCATTCCTGAAGCCCTGAGAGCGACGGTTCTTCGCCTTGCTCATCAGGAGGCTGGGTGCCAGGGCCCTGATAGGACTGTGCAGCTTGTGTTGCATAGGGCACACTGGCCTTTTATGCAGACTGAGGTGGATGAATGGTGTCGCTGTTGTCAGAGGTGTCAGGTTGCGAAGAAGTCGAACGTGAAGGTGCATACTCCCATGGGACATTTGTTGGCGAGCAAACCTCTTGAGGTTATCTTGGTCGATTTCACAGTTCTGGAACCATCGGGGGATGGCCGTGAGAATGTTTTGGTTATCACTGATGTGCTTACCAAGTACACCGTTACAGTGGCGACACGTGATCAGACCGCAGCCACTGTGGCCAAGTCCCTCATTCAGAACTGGTTTGTACACTATGAGGTCCTGCTCTGCATTTATTCAGATCAGGGCAGATGTTTTGAAGCTGACATCATTGCCAGATTGTGTGAGCACTATGGGATCGAGAAGTCACGCAGCACTCCATACAACCCTGCTGGTAATGGTCAGTGAAAGGTTCAACAGGACCATGCATGGGCTTTTGAAAACTCTTTCAGTTGAGCAGAAGAGGAGGGTGGCCTGAGTTCCTGCCAGAACTTGTGTATGTGTGTAACTGTATGCCCCATTCTTCTACAGGATTCTCCCTCTTTTATCTGATGTTTGGTCAGGAGCCCTGTCTCTCCCTTGACATGTTCCTGGGAGAAGAAGTAAAGGAATGGGAGGAAGTCATGCCAACTCGGTGGCTTTTGGAACACTTGGCCAGATTGAAGGTGGCTCATGACAAAGCAGGGGAGCGCCTTCACCAGTCTGCAGCCAGGAGGAAGGAGCAGCATGACCAGGGAGGGTATTTACCTGATCTGAGCCCTGAAGATTTTGCCGTGTGCCATCAGGGGTACCAGGGTCGACACAAGATCCAGGACTACTGGGGCGAAAGGGTGTTTGTTGTGTCGTTGGTGCCTGGGCCACAAGGACGTCCATTTGTCATCAAGCCTTTGGTTGGCTGAGACTTGAAGCCAGAGAAGAGGGTGATACTTTCCTCCCTTGGACCCAAAACACCTTGGAGCAAAGGAGACGCATTCAGTGGAGGAAGCTGATAGCAAATTGTCAGGGATAATTTATTCTGAATGGTGGATCATTCATTCCCCCCCCCCCCCCCCCCCCCCCCCACTCCCCTCCATTCCCCTCCAGCCATAGGGATCTTTAGTTCCAGCTGTTGGGTCATCACCAGTTCAGGAAGGATTGGCAGGTGTCTCAGGCAAGTCAGAAGATAGCTAGGCAGAGCAGCCAGTTTGCCCGCCATCCCACGACGCTGGTGCAGTTGATCAGAGGCCAGTAGCCATCAGGCACTCAGAACGACTTAGGCAGCAAAAAGACAGACTTTGTGACTAATTTTTGCTCTGTGTGTGTCACTTGAATATTGAAGTTTAGCAATGTGGGTTTATTTGGCTTAAGGCCATTCAGTTATCTATTTGACATTTAGTATTTGGTCACAAAAATGGTAGGCCAAAAGTGGTTGTCCTCTGCATGGTGCTGCCCTGAGTTGTTGCGGCCCTAGATTATCTCCTTCTTGTGTAGTGAAGGAGCTGTTCACAGGGCCTTGCAAAATTTTGTGTGTGTGACATTTTTTTTCGTGGTGGACGCAACTGAGCGAGTTTATTTTCACGATTTGTGTGTATGAGTGTGCATGTCTGGTACCTGGGAAGACTTTTTTGTTTTGTTTGTGCAATTCCCAGATGGATTTTAGGTTTGTAGTTTGCTTTTTGGTGGTATTGATCTTTTTGTGTAATTGTTCAGGGGATGGTGAAGGTGTGCTTTTTTTCTAATTTGTTGTTCTCCTGTGGTTATATGCGTTAATGGGGGCCATTAATGTTAAGCAGGGGAAATTGTGAGTGGATGGAAAATCCTCTAAATTTCCCGTGTGTTGACACACTTAGTACACCATAGGTAGGTGCGTGTAGCGTGGAATGGTCCCTGCTATCGTTTGGTGGCGTAAGCGTTGTGGAAGGAACTATTCCCATTGTCCAAAGCATCAAATCCGCTCATGCTCTTGTTTAAAATTTGCTTGTGACTCATGTGGTCACGAGACGCGTGGACTAACATGCTTCCCGTGAGTCGGAGATTTCGTCACAGAGACTTTGAGGAGAGAGGACGTTTGGCTTATTGCGTGAAGTGAACGATCGGCCATTTGGCATAGGAGACTGGACTTAAGTAATTGTTTAACTATAGATTGTTGTGTCCTTTTTTTTTTTTTTTTTTTTTTTTTGTAAATAATCGTACAGTCCAGAATGGCAAACTCCCGACTTTCTGACTCGAGTTGAGTAGACTGATCGGAAGAGCTAGTTTTGTGAACAGACATGCTATGCCGTGCTTATGAATGGAGACTTGAATTTACGTTAGCGTTGTGTGTCCTACACAAGCATGAATTCGAAAATGAATCTCTGTTGTGGATTTACGTTCTAAATCCTTTGGTCGGCGACTTTTTAATCCTTTGTGTAAGGATGAAAATTTTTAGCAAGCTATATTCTTCGTAGATGTTGTTTGGTTTGATCCAAAGACCAGACCCTGTATACCGTGTTTCTGTTTTGCTTAATTGCACCATGTTCTCGTCATTCAAAAACATTACAGTGTGTTAGTTATATAGTGGAGAAACCAAATAGCGTCATTCCAACTTGACGTCAATCGAGGGATGCGTGTTGGGTAGCGAGACTGTGAATCTCGTCTGCTACTGGATAGCTGGGTGTGTGATGCACTGAACATAGTACAGCCCATGTGACTTTGTGACGTGGATCATGGGGAAGATGTCCGACGTGTTGTACGTTGGATGTAATTTTTGTGTGGTTGTCTTGCCTTTAAAGACATCTGTATTGTGTGTGACAGGCAACTTATGTTTTTTTTGTAGAGATGCCAGTGGCAGGACAGAAAATGTAGAGGTGAGACTGCTGACAAGTGGCTAAATTATGTCGATAAAAGGGCAGTAATTCATGTTAGATAAGGATAAAGAAGTGCTGAATCACCACCTCTCTCTCTCTCTCTCTCTCTCTCTCTCTTAGCTTATTGATTTAGTTGTTGTTTTTTTTTTTTAATCATAATTTTGTTGTTCAAGTAATTATCGTTTTGTGTAAAAAGATAACTTTGATGTTATTGATGATGTATGTTGACACTGGTAGCAGTGTGTAAGTTCCCTCTTGTTCTGAATGAGAAGCGAGTGCACCCCGGTGGTGATTTGTTGTTGGCTAACAAGAGGCTAACTGGTTTATTCATAAATTAACTGGCGGGCGTCAAAGGGGGAATACCAGTGTCCAACGGAGTTAAAGGTTTTCCCCTCTTATTTTTGGACTGTGCATGTTGTTGGACAGGTGGTTGCTGCTGCCAGTGGGGCTGCTGGTGTTAAATGAAGAAATAAACCTACAAGGAAGACAGGAACAAATCGTGGGGTCTGTGTCCTATGGGAGTGGATGAATGTCAGTGCACACTCTACATGCACGAACCCCAGGCCCCTGTCCATTTAGACAATAAAGAATTCCTACCCCTGGCTTTGTGTCTGTTAACCATACTGAATGCAATTTATAATCAATATCTTTTTCTTCAAATGCCTAGCACACAGGGACCAGCGTGAGAGGCGGCAGCCAAAAGACTCTAGAACGGTTGGCACGTCTGACATCCTTGACTGCATGCTGTCTGAAGACAGGCGACTCACTTACACTGTTTCCCACGCATCTATACATCTTCGTCATTCGAAATCGAACAATGTGAACATTCCACAAAACACTTCTTTAACCTGCACGATCGTGTTTAGCTGTAAAAAGGATAAAGTCGAGCCAGAGCTTTATTTTATGGGCCCAAGCGAGGAAAGCTTACATATTGATTTACAGCATCAGACCTGCAGGCCCGGCAATTCTGTCTTGATCTATGAGAAGGCCTTATTCAGCCGGTGCTTGATGAACGACCATGAACTGAACAAAGTCTTGTGGACAGGGTGTGAACCGGAATATGACCCTTTACCGTGTACATCGCTCGTGAAGCTGAAATAGGCGTGGTTTTCAGGATGAAACAATATGACGTTGACTACAACGTGACAATGGTCATCAGTGTAAACGTCTATAATCGGTCTAAGCGAGCTTCTTTAAAAGTGGTTCACTTCTCATCATATTTAGGTAAGAATCAATATAGTTACTGAAAATAGTCTTTCTTTATTGGTAAGCAGGACGATACTTTAAGAGCAGCTAGACCGCAGAGGGTCTTCAGAGAAGACGCCCCCCCCCCCCCCCCCCCCCACACACACACTCCCTTTTCTTTCTCTCTCAGCCATTACAAAAGCTTTGGCCCTTAACACTTTGCACCCTGAATAGGCTGGGTCATATACAGGTCATTACTGCTGCATGCTATTTTTTCTTTTACTCCAGCATATTGCTGTGTAGAAAAAAAAGCCGTTTTCTAGTTTTGAAAAAAGTTGTCATCTAATTTACTTAAGAACTGATATGTTGGCTCATCATCATCCTTCTTCCTCAAAAATGTCTGGACTGAATTTTTTGCACATGTTATTTTCGAATGTGACATTTAACCATTCAGTATCACTTCACATTAAAAGTCACACATGGAGGTTTACTGGCCAAACTCTTGTGGGAAAACTGCTTTTAATGATTTGGGAGGTAGAGATGATGGTTGAGGTGTTGACGGCCGGGAATGGGGGGTGGTGGAAATATGACATTATGGATATCTAACTTGTTTTTACGCTATTGATCAAATGTAACTTTTGCCACTTAAAAGAATTGACAACCTGTTACCTTTTTATATTAACTTAAATAAATACACTGATAAAGGTAGCTGATACAAAAAAGTAAAGAGAAAGATTTAGAAAACAAAAATCAAAGTACATCATTTACCAAAATTTGGAATCCAAATTAACATGTTCTCAGTTGCAGCATATCCTGTTTGTGAAATACTCTAACAAAGATATTATGACGCATAATGCTCTGGGGCCATAGAAAGATGACTGAATAAATCATTCATGAACAGACAGAAATCATTTAATAAATCGTTTGATCAGTAACCGCCAGCAACTCAGGATAATTTCCTCAGGGTTCGTGCAGTCCCCAGGGTTCAATTCGGAGTCCATGATCCACCATCCTTGGGTCTCCCTGTCATGTCGGCCACACTGACCGTGCCTACATCTCACGTGATCATGCTCAGTGACCTGCACGTGGAAATCGATTATTCAGCACAACTCAGTCTGTACAGTCACTACCAAGATGCCAAACGATTGCTGTGGACACTGCAATACAACGATTATGTTTCCTTGCCGGAAGTTTACAACCACACTGAAGAATTGTACTTTCAGTTGAAATCCGTAAGGCTTAGACCACGATCCGTCAGATTCCCAGACCCTGCTGCGCAGCATTGTGCAGTGTATTTCATGTTTGGCGGATTTAGAATTCTCTTCAGTTTCCACAAGGTCAGTTTCTATGCATGATGGTAGGGAGAAGTTGAACCCAGTGTCCGCCCATGTGTATGTAAATAAGTCTGCCTTTTCCTCGGCCTCACGCACGCGCGCATGTGCAAAACACACACACACAAAACGCGTACGCGCACACACACACACACACACACACACACACACACACAACACACACACACACGCACGCACACACACCACACACACACACCACACACACACACAACACACACACACACACACACACCACATTCTTCTTGTCATCACACAAACATACATACTATATATAGTTGTCACCCACTATTCACACCCATCATACACACCACATACATACACATATATACACGTCACACGCACACACACACACACACACACACACACACACACACACACACACATACACAGACGCGCGCGCGCGCGCACACACATGCACGCACGCACGCACAG
Source organism: Conus betulinus (assembly GCA_016801955.1). NCBI lineage: Eukaryota > Metazoa > Mollusca > Gastropoda > Neogastropoda > Conidae > Conus > Conus betulinus. Next base: position 5,723 of record JADBJO010029966.1, on the reverse strand, counting down.
AGAGAAGAGAGAGACAGCGAGGAGAGGGAGAGAGGAGAGAGAGAGAGAGAGAGAGAGAGAGAGAGAGAGAGAGAGAGAGAGATTGAGAGAGAGAGAGAGAGAGACATTACATTACAATACATGGGTGTTTTTGTCCTGTGATTCTAAGCGTGTACTTGCAAGCCCATGCAGGAGGCAGGGGAGGGAGAAAGGTGTGTGTTGTTTTTTGCCGCGAACCGCGTCCTACGTAGAGTTCGAAGTTGCTATGGGCTTCAATTGGGAAAGACTGGAAGCAGCACAGAAGTCGAGTTCCATCCACTGGATGGATATGTCTGAGAATGTTGCTCAAAATTTCCTAACCAACATTGCATGTGCCCGTATCTCTCAGGCCTGGTTGTCACCGGGGTTTAACATGAAATCAAACGTAGAGATCACCTCTTACTGTAGTACCAGACCAGAATGGAATTCCTTAGCATCGTCTTCATTACTCGTGATCTTATCTATAAGACAAAAATTCTGAAATCATGTGGCCATTCATGCTGTGCTCGGGTGGCGTTGAGGTCGACGGTATTGGCCAAGTTCATGAGGATTGTTGGTGGGACGGACGGTGTGGACGCCACCTGAGGGAGGGGAGTGGTGAGGGGGGGGGGGGGGTGGTACTCAAGCTGGCTACACGACAAGGCATCCATTTGTCGTGCAGTATATGACATTGAAGGTGTTGTCCAGCATGCGGGATCTACCTTGTACATATCTAAGGCGCCATAGCCAAAGAACACACCCACAGACACAATAACAGATACAACAACAGACGATATCTGCAGACATCAACCCTTTGGGGAACATTTCAAGGACTGCAAACCGTGTGCATCAGATAAATCATCACAAACAAATCAGAGGCAAAAGCCAAAAAGAAATCCTTATGCCCTACCCATCTGTGAAAACAAACAGGGGCCCTCTTTTTGTTTGCCCGCTGGCGTACCGTCAGGCCAGATGGAAATCCGCTAACAGTGGTGTCAAACAAGGGAGAAACAACAGTCGCTGGTGTGCAGTGGTTAGCCTTTCGGATTCTGAGCTGGCAGGTCGTGGGTTCGATTTCCAATCAGAGACATTTATTTGTGTGAGTTTTGAGCCCAAGACCTGTTTTTACCCAAGAGCTGCGTTGCCGTTGGATCAGTTGGGAAGATTGAGAGCACACAGTCACGTTCCATCCCATTATTGGAGAGAGTGTCTCTGTCTCTGGGCCCTGGGTGAGGTCAGGATATATCCCGAAAGTAGGCACAGAGTAAAGCTGTGTCGTGCCCGTCACGGACCAGAATGGGAGCTCTATTACATCATCTTTATCGTCCTTATCCTCGCTGATCGGATAATAAAAAGTCTCAAGTCATGTGACCCTTCATGTCATGCTCTCAGTTCCTCAGGTGACCTTTCCGCGTGTGTGCCCTTGTTTAGCTCGTGTCCAGGTCTCCGGTGTTGGTAAGATCATGGAGGATTGACGGTGGACACACGTCGTGGCGCCCTCTGGGGAGGGGAGCGCTCACTTGCTCTGGCTCAGCAACTGAGCGATCGCCTTCAGTAGGTAGCGTAGGAGGTGGATGTTCTGTGCATGCTGGCTCAGAACATCGACCGCTAAACATCATTGAAGTGATTCGACAGCAGTGCAGTGTCTTCTCTGGTGGAATGCTTCGTGACGATTTGACATGACTGTTCCGGAAGTGGTACGGAAGATCACACACACACACACACACACACGCACACACACACACACACACACACACACACACACACACACACACACACACACACACACACACACACACACACACACACACAACCACAAACATCCCACACACACACACACACACACTTGGAGTGACACCACACACCACCCTCGCAAACACACAAAAAAAAACCATTGATCCTACAACTCATCCCTTGCAACATTACAGCGACAGGCAACTGTGAAACAGATGAGTTGTGAGACAAAATGCCCTGTGTTTTCTGTGCATCAGATTACAGAGCGACAGGCAATGCCCTCCGCGCTATAAATGAACAGCCCGTTTTTCTGTGCATGTGTGTTTTGTTTTGTGCCCTCCGCGCTTGTGTGGCCAGCTTTTTTGGTGTGTGTGTGTGTGTGTGTGTGTGTTGTGTGTTGTGGTGTTGTGTGTGGTGTGTGTGTGTGGTGTGTGTGGGTTGGGTGTTGGTGTCTTTGCGATGGTGGTGGTGGTGGTGGTGGTGGTGGTGGCGACTGTGGTGGTGGTTGTGGGGTGTGGTTGTGTTTATGATGATGATGATGATGATGATGATGATGATGATGATGATGACGTCGATGACGACGTACGACGACGACAACAACGACGACGACGACGATGACAACGACGACGACGACGACGATGATGATGATGATGATGATGATGATGATGATGATGATGATGATGATGATGATGACGGTGATGATGGTGATGATCTGACCAATGATTGGCTGGTGAAAGAAAGAAGTGATAACGACAGGAAATGATGCTGATTTCAAATCGTATTTACACACATCACATAATATCACATCAAATATCACATCACGTTATTTATCATAAAATATGCATTTGGATGCAGTAATTCATTGGTCTTCTCGTCGTTGTACCCGGATTAGATGCTTTTTATCCTAATAAGGGTTCGCTTTCTTTTTCTTTCCTTTTTCCAGCAGGAAGCAACAGGTGGAGGAGGAAAGAGAATTGGGAAGGAATAGGAGGTATAGACATTTAACATCTGAAAAGCCCCAGCCACACGATCCTCGACACAAGAACAATGGGATGGTTGCAACCAACCACCACAGAACGATACATAAAACTCTGTTTCACCACCAGCTGTCTATACCGTAAAACAGTGTGTCCCCCAAACTCTTCAGTGACAGCGCCAAACCATAAGAAACCAGGTATCAGTACATGGGCAAAACTCAACCGACTGTCGTGTTCTTGGGCTGACGCCTGAATCGTTCATATCCAAGAGATCATTTACCTGTTGATAATCAATCACTAACAATCGTTAACATTAATGTTCAACGATTGATCATGAATCATTTTCAACATCATTATGATTACTAGTTCCCAATCACCATGAACGACAAACCATTAATTACGAATCATTAACCGGACGGGTCGAACCGCACGTCTGTGCGGGTGAACGTAGAAAAGCGAACTATGCGAATCAAAAACACCCCATGATTGCCTTCAATCGTCAGGTGGATTGATTGTGCCTGACACAACGATTGATTTCGCTAGAGGCTCTGGGACAGGGGAGGGACAGTTGTTGGGAGTTTGGAGGGAGAGTTAACTGAAAGGGAAGGGAAAGGGGGACGCAGGAAAAGAAAGAAGGGGACAAAGTGGACATGTGGGCTGTGGTGGGCGTGTGGTGTGTAGTTGAAAATATCGTATGCTGGTTTTTTACCCCATACAAATGACTCACTTCTTCTGATTTTTTAGCATTGAAAGTGCACTGCTGCTCTTGTTCCCAGATAATGTGCGGCCAGGCTCCCATACCCACGAACACACACACACACACACACACACACACACACACACACACGCACGCACGCACGCACGCACGCACGCACGCACGCACGCACGCACGCACGCACGCACGCACGCACGCACGCACGCACGCACGCACGCACGCACGCAAGCACGCACGCACGCACGCACGCACACTCACACACACACACACACACACACACACACACACACACACACACACACACACACACACACACACACACACACACACACACACACCAACATGCTGTATACTATACCCAACCCTACCCTACCTCGACACACGCGTGCATTTTTTAAAGAAATGATACAACTTTTAATCAGTGCCAATTTCTGCAATCTGCAAATCTCCCCACCTGTCTGTCGCCTCACCTGTCTGATACACATCAGTCATGGCACAGATTGACAGGCAGATGCCATCTCCAGGCATCAACACAGCACAATCTGGAAACATTAGAGGAGCTTCAGATCAGTGTTGTACATCAACAGAGAACTTCCTCCGCTATCGACAAACAGTCTGAGAGTAGGCGAGGTCCGAATAAGCATCATGCCCATCTGCAACTCCATGGAAGAAGGGCAGTAGGGGGGGGGGGGGGGGGGGGTTGTTTGGAGAGTGGAGATTGCATCTCCTGTTGTTGTTGCTTTTCGTTTTGTTTGTTTGTTTTGGTTCTGGTTTGATTCTGTTTGGTTCTTTTGGACTGCTTTGGTTTGTTTCTTTTGTTCTAATTCATTTTTGAAAGGAAAACTTGCGTGGGTCGGAGTGGCGTTTGAGTAAACAATTCTCTCGTTGTTGCCTATTTCTTGTTTAAGTTTACTTTGCTTTGCTGATGGGGTGCAAAAACTTTACAAAAAGATGTTGATGTTGGAAAGCAGCCAGAGTCAAGTTGTGTTGTTGTTAGATCCTAACCGACCCTGAAATCCATACCAGTTGCCACGGGCGCTAGGAAGTGTTCTTATGATAGGGAGGAGGGAGGGGGTGGCAGGGGGCAGGTACACGTCAAAGCTACGTCAATTGATGGTAGGAAGATGGGTAAGACGTGACATTGCGTCCCTGTTTCACGTGCTTAGCTGACAGACAGACAGACAGACAGACAGACAGACAGGGACGCGCACGAAAGTCGATCTGATATCCATCATCCGATGTCAGCGCAAAAAACATTAAAAAAAAAAAACTAAAAAAATAAAGCCAGCCAAGACAAAGGCAGACATTCATAGCGAGACATAAACTGTCATCTGATGCAGCTTAACGAGAACAACGACCCTGGCAAATCATCAAGAGAAAAACTAAAGTACAGAAAACTGCATAAAGCCTGTGCCAGACTACAAGACTGTGGTGATAACACAGTGCAAACGCCCCAGCATTCCGCTTAGTATGTACCTTTTTTTTTCTCATCGTGTGTGTTATTCTAATGAACCCTGCAACTCAGATATATTCACAGCCATCTCGCAAAGACATGCCAGTGGAACAACAACAATAGTTTTCCTCGTTCTTCCGTTCCATGTATCATTGACAGAAAAATTTGTCATAGAGTTTGAAGAAGACTGTCAATGTCATGAACAGGGACTGAAGAAACTAGAAGCCAGGCAATCAGCATAAAGTTACTGGGATAACATTCCTGAAGGCTATGCCTGTGAAAAAAAAAGTGTATGTAGAAGAGACACCATCAGGAAGACGAATTTCAAGTTGTTGAGACACTCACATTACCCTCGTTCCCCCATCCCTAATGCCACTTGCAATGAGTGGGTGATGTTCAGATCATTAAAGCAGCCTCATTGTGGAGTGACCTGAACCCAAAGACACTGGCCGTTTTTGAAAAAAAGCACCAGCCTATTCGTTCAAATGAGCATGGGCGTGGTGATTGAAAGGCATCCCACACTTGCGGATAGGAACCGGTCTTATCATCACCATCAATACTGCCACAATCCCACCTCTGGCCGACACAAAAGAAGCCGATGCCAGAAACCCACGCCCTCACGTCCTTCAGCTGCGCCCTTCCCATGAAAACCAACGCCAGCAGAACTCATTTCGCCTGGCACCATTCCCTCCACAGAGTGGACTCCCTGGGGAGGATGCTGGCACATCTTTCTTCCTTGGGGATGAGGGGTGGTGGAGACGGGGAGGTGCTTTGATTGACAGGTTCGAAGAGAAATCCGTGGGATAGCTATCAGTTCTCCCCACCGGTAATTAAGGGTGAGGACTGG
>JADBJO010029965.1:4738-18447 GCA_016801955.1 Conus betulinus | reverse complement strand
GGAGAGAGAGAGAGAGGAGAGGAAGAGGAGAGAGAGAGAGAGATGCTTATTCTATACTCCGGATCACTACAGCAAAATGTGACCTCTCTGCGCATGTGGGCGTGTTTCGTGTAGTTGTTGTGGTGTGTGTGTGTGTGTTTGTGTTTGTTGTATGTTTGTGTGTGGTGTGTGTGTGTTGTTTTGTGTTATCGGTTTGTGCGCGCGCGCGGCGCGCGCACGTTTCAGTCGCGATTGCGTGTGTTGGTCTCTCTCCTTCTTCTGCACATGGTGTGTGGTGTTTGTGGTGTGTGTGTGTTGTGTGTGATGGTGTTGTGTGTGTGGTGTGTGCGCGCGCGCGCGCGCCGTGGCTGTGTTGTGCGTGTTGTTTCCCTTAAGAGCCTATATTAAAGTCCCATAAATCATATTGTTCTTTTTCAGTCTCATTACTGCCTTGGTTTATGGCAACACACACAACACACAACACACACACTCCACACCACACACACACACACACACCATAACCCAACCCCCCCCCCCCCACACACACACACACAACACAACACACACACAACACACACTCACATACACACACTCATAACCTCCACACACAACACACACACACACACACACACCCACACACACACAATCCACACATACAACCCACACACAACACAACAACAAGAAAATAGAAATAAGGAGGCGGAAAGAAGAGGGGGAGGATGAGGAGGAGGAGGATCTTGGGGTAGGAGGTGTAACCCGACAGAAAGAAAAGCAATAATGAAAGTCCTAGAAGAGAGAAGATGATGAGAAACGCTTATGAAGCTGGCAGCGTACATGATTTAACAACATCGTATAGATAATAACCTGCAGAGCGTCTTGTCTTTGGAATAACCGGCAAAGTCACCTATGAACAATTCCATTCTTACCATGGTTTTTCATCGTCTCTCAGTCCTAGGCCATTTGAGTGAGAATGCCTATTATGTTCAAAACATAGGTTAGCAACTGTTGGGGGGGGTGGGGGGTGGGGAGGGGGGTGGGGTGGGGGGGGGGGACACAAAAAGTTCTGTACTTGTGTACGAGAGTGTAAAAAGAAGCGTGACTTTCGCCGACCTGACGCTTTGCAACACACAGGTGGACACATTATTGCCGTCAAATCGGTCCCAATAGTGCTACCAGAGTTAGTACCAGTCCCAGAAACACCCACACACACACACACACACACACACACACACACACACACACCACGACCACACACACACACACACCAACACACACAAAACACACACACCCAACCAAACAAAACACCAACAGGGATAGTATATTATGTGTTTTTTTCCCCCCAGCTAATTACCAGAATGATGAACGCACCCTGTGCGCTAGCTAAAAAAAAAACCAAAGAAAAAAGGAACAAAAAAAAGAAAAAAAAAAAAAAAAACGGAATATAAAGCATATAAACACATCACTATTTGCACAGCAGAATCTTAAAAGTTAGTAATATGTCGGCCATACAAACAACAGAAAAGAGAAGAAATGCTTTATCTGTTGAACGTCCCAATAAATGATATTTCTTCACTGTTTCCACTCTACTGGACTTTTTCATGAAGCATACGTATTTCAGTTTGCATTTCTTCTTTGTGCAAATTTAACCGATCCTTTCCCTTACTTTGGTTAACAAGAGCGCTTCCTTTGATGCCCGCCTTGTTAGGACAAACAATGAATCCTACATGAATGAAGATGGTGGTCCTTTTTTTTTTTTTCATTTAATATGATTACAGATAGGCTGTCATGTTCACCCTGCTCGACAACACGACAGAGACCAAAGTGATCTTGGCATTATGTTTCCGAGAAAAAGGTAGTGTTGGATGCATGATCATCAGAGAGAGAGAGAGAGAGAGAGAAAGAGAGAGAGAGAGAGAGATAGAGATAGACAGAGAGACAGACAGACAGACAGACAGACAGAGACTGACAGACAGACAGACAGACAGAACAGACAGACAGAAGAGACAGGCAGACTGACAGGCAACGGGAACGGACAGACAGACAGACAACAGAACCGACTGAGCAATGGCAATTCTGAGGCACAGAAAAGCACTATGCAGCAAGGAGGGGGTGGGGACAGGACACAATCCCCTGAGTGTAGAACATCACAGAGCCTCTGATATCATGACAGCCAAGCAGTTAAAAAGGGAGGCCTCACAGTGCATTATGCACGTAGCGTAAAGAACAAAGTTTCTGCTCTCTTAGCTTTCCTTTTCGCCTTATCTCTGATGCAATTACTATACTCGCGCACTCTGTACAACATGTGACCCCATTAGCAACATCAACAGAGATATTAGGTGTCTGACTATGACTACAGCACTTCCTTATTATGTTTTACCACAACCAGACAGTGGTGTATGGGCTGTGGAGTGGAGGGTCCCTAAAGTCTTTTTTTTTCTTTCTTGTGCATGTTAAGTGACACACATTATATGTATGTTCAGAATTCTGTTTGCTCGCCTTATTTCTAGGTCAACATTTTCAAGAGTCCTGCTCTACCCTCTTAATGAAACTCCACTGGATGTCTATTTCAGAACGGATTGAGTACAAAGATGTATGTACCATGTTTGTGCGTGCGTGCGTGCGTGTGTGCGCGCGCGCGCGCGTGTGTGTGTTGTGTGTGTGTGTGTGTGTGTGTGTGGTGTGTGTGTGTGTGTGAGTGAGTGCGTGTGTTGCTTGTGAGCGAGTGTTTGGTGGGTGGGTAGGTATTTGTAATAACTGTGTTGATTTAAAATTTGTGTACATATGTTGCTTCGTTATCAGCGCCTAGCACTTTTGGCAAGGCGCATTACGAATGCTCTAGTAATTAATCATTAATATCAGTTCAGCATTAGCAGCATCATTACTGTTCTTATGTGGATCCTCATGTTCAACAGCTGGCATTCTGGGCTGGTTTCAGGTACAGGAACACTGAAAGAATGAACGTCGACAAACATGTTACTGCTGTGTGACGACTGTGTCCTTAAATGTTTGTATTTTTAGTTAATGGCGGATTCGATGTGGAACAAACGGGCGGTAAGTTACAACCAACATTCAAGGAAAAAGTATGGAAATTCAACTATGCAGTACATTGCAGAACATTATTTACAACAGCTGTCTCAATCCTGCAAATGGTCCAGGCAAACTATGATATACGAATGCAGTATTCCGTTACAAACAGATGTCAGCAAGGTTTAAGAACAGATAAACCTTAGGTTTCGTGAAACTTGTCCTTGGTAATACAATGTATGTATCTGATGACTTGATTACTTTGAAAAAAAAAAGCAGCAGTGGGATCAACGAATATTATGGAATAATTCATGAAGACAGGACAGATGAGCATTGTACAAACAAAGAGGACAGCCTGAATAAAAACCCTCACCAGAGGATGTACCAGACGGCGAAAAAGCTGATCACTTGTAAATAAGGAGGAGTCATTCAAATTCAAGACAAATCAGAATGGGAAATGCGGGCGAAACAATGCATCGTATAATGTATGACCAAAACTATGCTCAAACTTGTATAACGGTAACAGTTGATGAAGGCCAATTTGTGTTGAAGAGTGCCTCCGTTCTCACAGTTACTGAAAAGCGTCCCTAAAAGAGAAGTCTGCTGAAAAGACGGTAAACCAGCAGAGTTGATATACAAGCTGAGTGAGAAAAAGGCTATGAAGATCGTGAAAGTTTAAGTGGAAGGCAGATTCCATTCTTCCTTCTACCACCTTTAACATTGCCCTGAAAAGAATCAAGTATTCATTTATTTTGGGATGGAGACTGAATGTAAACTAAAACAAGTCACACGGGGTTCTAACGCACGACCATAAGCTCTGCTGGAAAACACTTTCAAATTTCCGAGTGGAAATATCAGTTCATTTTTTTGCCTTCACAGAATCGTCCTCTTGTTCAGCAATGATGGCACCAGCCGACGACTGTAATCTATTCAGAACGGTTTGGAGCATTGCATTGCTAGAATGGCCGGCCAGACCAACAGCTTGATATTTCTGATAGTCGTCCGTTGAAATTCCCTTTTATGTCAGCAAACGTTCACAAAAGTGTAATCCTGATATGGAAACAAATGCAATAGGACTACCAGTTTGTTATTATTACGTGTGTAAGGCAGCAATTTGAAACACAGTTTTACTTCTTCTTCTTCTTCTTCTTCTTCTCCATCATCAGCCTCATCATCTTCTTCTTCTTCTTCTCTGAATTAGTCTTTTACACGCTGTCATACTACTTCTGTTGTACCATGGCATACAAACAGTTTAGAAAACTGTAGGCAGCCCATGTGAATGGATGCCGTTGAATAAACGAAGACAGAGTATGTATTGTTAGTGGTATATGTGATCAGCTAGATTCATGTTCTGTGCAGAGTTATACCACTAATTTTAACATCAGAGAAGCCGCTGTACCTGCATCTCTGAAGACTGGTGATGGTTGTGCAGTTGTAGGCTATCGCCTGAAACGAAACAACGAAGGCATCACCTTTCTACAGAAAAATCTATCTGACTGTCAGTACCACACCCCGTTTAAGTTTCACAGAGAACCAGGGAGTAGTGTATGGTTTGTGTGGGGGTTCCACTGTTTTTTGTAACCTGCACGTGAAAGTCAGACAGGGTATGCGTGTGCGTGCACACGTTCAACGGTCGGCATTCTGGTGTGGATTCACTGAAAGGAACACTTGGAGCATTGCGATGCGGTTACGAACACCACATGATACTGACATAACATTGAAATGTGATTACCATGTTCTTCAAGATTTATTTTTTCAGTCAGCTGCGAATTTAATGTGGATAGCAATCATGGATATACCGGCAGCTACAATCAATTTACAAGCGATAAAATACAATAATTTATTGTTACAAAATATAAACAGAATATTCTGGGTATGTAAACATACCGTATGTGTGTGACACGATTTCTTTTAGCACAGACCTGACGTTACACTCCGAACATGTCGTCATGGTCAGTGTTCTACAGTCATACCAACTTGAACCTTTGTTTTGATATCAGTCCGTTGCGACTTGAATACAAAAAGCAGAATACATCTCAGAATCATAGTATTATCGTGTGTGTGCTGAGCGTTCCACACCAGCGTCCATGTTTATTACGTCATATATTCGAATTCACTTTGTTCGTGGTGGTTTTTTAGACTAGAGTTTGTCAAAATAGCCTTTTCTGCTTTCTACGTCTCTACACACCCTTATAAACTGCGAAGTGGGTTGTTCAACTGTTCTGTAATGAATTATTTCAAATTCCATCACTTTCTGCAGTGTAATCTGAAGACAGAGTGTGAAGATGGACGGGATGAAACAGAACACTGTCCCTTCAGTGGTCCTAGATGTCAGGGGATGGTGGCTTCAGCTAACAAGTGTTTCAAGGTAGTCATGTTAAAGACTAGTTCACGTAATATGCATTTATCCCATGAATGTCAGAAATATGGCCAGCAACTTGCTTCTGTCAAAACTAGAAAAGAACTGGAAAACTCGCTACCTATTTTCAAAAAATATTATATGTTTGAAGTTACGTTTGGTTACACTTCAGGCTGGCACCTGGTGCCTTTTATATATAGCGGATTCCGTAAGTGGTCTGATAAAACAGTTATATTCCATGACAATAACTTCATATTGTACGCACATTTCAGACATTCGAGGAGGAATATGGAACTGGGTTGGAAATCCTGGGTTTACGAGAACATCTCCGTGGATATGCAGCACTATGCGAATTAAGATTAGATCTGCTGGGTGTGTTTTCTCGTAGCATTGCACCAGCCAAATCAGAGTCTGCACAGCCCACTTTCAAACACACCAGGCAGGCTTTACTCACTTGTTCACACAGTCACGTGATCCATAGCTTTATGTATTGTAATATCGAAAGTTACTTTGGGAATACATATAATTCTGAAGGTTTTGCATTCCCGAAATTGAATACTGATCAGGAGCATGTGTTACCAGCTAAGAAAAATACAACGTATGCACTTGCAATGTTCAGTTGTATTAAGAATGTTAACTCAATACATCATACTTTGGTGTGTGACTTCATACAGGACTGTCCAGATAAATCTGATGAGTCCCTTTGTGTGCATCCTTTGTGTCAAGGCTTCAAGTGCTCAAATGGTCAGTGTGCATTGCACACTCAACACTGTAATGAGCACTCTGATTGTCTGAATGATTCTGATGAGATTAGTTGCCTGCAGCAGAATTTGGCTTGGTGCACGTACTGCATGAGGTTCATAGATGTGAAGATGACACAGCGGTTTTACATTAACCTGGATGGCACCGGTTACTTTACACAAAAGACAATAAGAACTGAAGAACCTTGTCCTGCCACTCATTATCGTTGTGCATCTGAATGGTTGTACTGCCTTCCTATTTACACTCGATGCAATGGATTCTCTGACTGTGTTAATGGAGAGGATGAGCAAGACTGCAATACGATTCGATGTTCTGGATTGTTCCAGTGTCGAGCATCTGCAGTTTGTCTGCATGAAGATCATCTGTGTGATGGCTGGGGCCAGTGTCCACAAACGAGATGATGAACTGATGTGCGACATGACCTGTCCTGGAGGTTGTGTATGTCAAGGCCACTCCTTCCTTTGCAGAAACACGTTTCCTGTTCATCGTTTCTCACAGCTACGATATGTGGACGCCACAGGATCAGGGATGTCACTGTATGATTTTAAGACCAATACCTACAGTATTCGTCTTATTCTAGCTAGTTGCTATATTTCTAATGTGTCAGGCATTCAGTTTTCCCAACCTACGGTACATTGATCTTGCAAGCAACCTTTTACAATATCTTGACATTCCTAGTTTTCTCGAGCTACAAAACTTGAATATCTTACGCTTAGCAGGAAACCCCATCAGGTCAAACACAAGAGGCGTGTCACCAAAAGGTATTCATTATTCACTGACGCTATTAGATGTATCAGAAACACATCTTGACACACTGAACAGTCTATATTCTTGCCCCTAGTGGAACATTTAAATTTTTCCTCTTCAGCCATTAGAATCATTGGGCCTTCAGGTTTTAAAAATATTCCACGTCTGCGTGAAATGGACATGAGATTCATCCCACTTACTGATTTCCATTAGATTTGCTGTCAGCGTCAGATTATTTACAAACTATTTTTGCATCAAACTACAGGTTGTGCTGTGAGAACTTACTTCCAAAACAGTCGGGAAAAATAAAGTGCTCAGCTCCTTACACTGTACTTCCTTCATGCACAAAGCTGATTCCCACCCAACTCTACAGAGTTTTCTTCTGGGTGGTCTGTGTGTCTTCCACAGTAGGAAACTTGGCTTGTCTCATCAGCCTATTTAAACTCAAAGGAGGTTTTGAAAACAGTTCTCTGATGATTGCTAACTTGCTGTTTGCTGAATGCTGTATGGGATATCACGTCAGTATTGTTACAGCAGCTAGTGAGATATTAAGTGATCGTTACATTCACTCTGAAAAGATATGGATCAACAGCCTGTCTTGTAAGGTGGCTGAGTTCCTTTTCTTTCTGTCCAGTGAGGTGTCAGTTTTGATCATTGGGTTCATCACTATAGTTCACATCAGCGTCATTTGCTTAGGCAAGGATACATATACGCTGAAAACATCAGCTTTCATAGTACCATGGTGTGCTGGAACCCTGATGTCTTTGATACCTTTTATCCTGCGTTGTCACAGAGGGGACTTCAAGGTCAGTCGGGTCTGTGCCGCATAGCATTATTGGATCAATTTAAGTCAAACACAAAATATCGATGGTCAGATGTCATTCTGACCCTTAACTGCATAATATGCTTAACAAGTATGATTGGTCAAGTTCTGATCAACAAAAGGACACCCGAATTCAGAACTATGCTTGATTCTGCTGCCAGGTCTGTGTATTTTGAAGTGCATCTGGTGAGAAAAGTAGCGACCACGAACAGCGTCAGCTGGATTATGCTTGGATTCATTATGGTTTTGGTAACAAAATGGGTCTCCAGACTTAAACAACACCCATGCCTCTATCATCATTTTTGGGTTACCTCTCAGCTCTGCTCTCAGCCCATTTCTTTATCTGTGGACTGTGGTCATGCAGAGACGGCAGGATGTACTGGAAGAAAAAGTATTGGCGATGTTAAAATCTCAGTTGATTGTGTCAGGCAAACAGGCCTTTAAACCAAGCAAACAAATATAGAATAAATAAAGGAAAGTGCGATTTGGGCATGTTTCGTTTATCTGTTATATATGCAATGGCCTATATTGCCATACATGAACAGAAAGGCCAAATACCGAAATTTGTAATCTGTGTTCTTTGAAAGACCTTATAGCTTACAGCACAGCACTCTTGTGATGGAAACAACAAGGGAATGGTCTTATTTACGTTTGTGCTTGATATCAGAGGCAAAACGGTTGAGAGAGGGGGGGGATCATTTTCAATGATAAAGTCAGAAATCGCTGCTCTTTTTTTAGTTTTTTCCTCATAGACTGGGCATTGAACAAACAGAGTTTTATACATAGAGACACATGGCAAGAAATGTTCGGTCGAATTTCAATTAAGTTTCCTTTCTATAAATGTCTATTCTCTAGACGTCTTTGAGTAGAGCAGTGGCATGGGGCAGCAGATCCAGTGTGGTAGGAACGGTACCAGCAGTCTGCAAGGTGCCGTCTGACAACTACGACGATGGTGGCTAACGTTTCTAGTGTGTGAGGGGGGAGTGGCGTCAACCAGGAATTCCCCATCACAGCATTCAGTGTTCACGGAAGACAGTCGGTCTGTGGTGTTATGTTGCTCAGTGGATGAATGGGGAGAAACAATGACTGAAATAGTTCTCTGCTTCTGTCTTCCTCCACGTTTGAGTCTCCTTTGAGGCAAGGCAAATCCAATTCCTGGCTTTGCAGGTGTTTCTTTTGTTCTGTTTCATGCTGACACGTCACTCGAGCATACACTGACGTTGTGGACTGCCTACATTTTACGTCATACACGGCTACTCCATGTGAAAATGATTTTTCGTGGCTTGAGAACTTTTCCAGTGCTTTCTCCTAGTTGTCAAAACCGCTCCTGGAGCTCTCTTGCTGACTTGTTACGATGTGTATGCCCTCACCAATTATTCTCGCCATAGCTTGCACTACAATAGCATCAGCATAATAATATATGCCATTCTTGGCAATGTTGGTCAGGTACTGGTCAGTAATGTGTGGCCAAAGTGGGTCAGCTGCAGAGAGGTTCCCGAGAAATGTGTTGACATTTTTTCCGGAGCGAGTTTGACAGGAAGTATGACGACAAGGTGATGCACCATCAAACCTCTCTCTCTCTCTCTCTCACTGAATCCTTTTTGGAGGTGCTCAATATTAGGGATGGGGGGTGGGGGTGGGGGGGGCAGTATAGAAGACTCCCCCCCTCCCCCCCCCCCCCCCCCCCATGTTTCTGGAGGGGAAATCCCCCCCCCCTGCTTCAGCCTCTGTGTGTGTGTGTTCACTCATAGACCCCCCCCCCCCCCCCCCCCCCACACACACACACATAGACACACACACACAGAGTACGGGTGACAGGAAGGAAAGTGGACAGACTGATGGAGTCAGCAGCTGATCTCAGTCCGGCGGAGCACGTGAAACCTGTGAGTGTTTGAAGAGACAGAAGAAGAAGCCTGGAGAATGCTGGCTGAACAGGGTAGCCATGACGTCGGAGTATAAAGCGTTGAAACAGGATGTTGCCTTCTGTAGCCAGTGTCAGGCGTTTGTTCAGGGTGTTCTGGTTGCTGTTTTCTTCACCGTGCGTTCTTGCTGTGGCTGTCTTCTGTTTAAGTGTAATTATCTTCCCTTAGGCTTACGTTTCTCATATTGCCAACTTTGTAAAAAAAAAAAAAAAAAAAGTCACTTTTGCTCAAATTTGTATAGTGCGATTTTTGTACACCTCTGGTTTTAGGATATATACATTAGGGTCTGGTTAAAAGATTTCTTTTAAGTCTTTTTTTTAAACCCATTGCCATTTAGAAACGTAGATTACAATGTTTTGACGACATTGGTTTAAAAAATTCGTATGTTTCTGTATAAATCTGAATGTCAGCATCAAACTAACCTGAGGAAACTACAAGCCACCAAACCTTATTTGAGTCAAAAAGACACCATTAGAAGTAGATTGACATAGCGTCCTACATGTATTTGAAATAAACTAACACTCTTTCGCGATATGCCACGTATGACAATTTTATCTCATTTAAAGACGTCCTGTGTCAGTAACCAGCTTCGCAGATACCTGATAGAATGTTCATAAGAAACTTTCGCACATGATTTTGGTTTGTGTGATAACAGTTATTTTAAATTCCAATTAGAGGACAAATCAAAGCAGAGATAACCATTGTTCTTTACAACTTATTATGCAACAGACACATTAACAGGTGGTGTTAACTAAAACTATCCCATACTACTAAACTATTCTACACATGAATGTGAATCCCATAGCACTTAACTATTCTATACGTGGATGTTAATAGTGAATGTTAATCTCGATTTAAGTTGTAAAATAATAAATTACATAATATTTCTTATTGTTCAGATTTATAAGTGAACCTAATTTAATAAGAGCCATAGATTATATTTCAGTCCTCTTAAGCTTTCCTTTTTAAAATTATTTCTTTCTTTCTGTCTTTTTGAAAAGTATTTTTCAATTAATTCATAAATTTTGCCTAAAAACCATCTCAGCTTTTTCTGTTTAATTTTTTTTTTTTTAACTTAAAAGAAAATCTTAAGTGAGGCAGGATGCGGTAGACAATTATTACAAAACACGTACTGTAACTCTTGCTCTAACTAAATCCACGCCCATCACTTCCAAGGGAAATAATTACAAAAGAAATCAAGTTGTAGGCTCCGACCAACAGACCAGCAGACAGACACACACACACATTCATGCGCGAACGCACATAGCGTACATGCACGTGTTCAGAAGGGGGTGGGGGGGGGGGGGGGGGGCAGTGTACTCTGCATTATTGAAAAAAAAAAAGCAAACGAACACACACACACATTCATTCTCTCTCTCTCTCTCTCTCTCGTTGCCGCCGGTACGGGGCGAGAGCTTGAGGTCGACCTGTTCCCACTGGACCGAGGTATTATTTCTATGACAGAATAGTCGTTCTACTCCCGATGGGAGAAAGAAAACTCGGGGAGAAACCAGCGGAACAAGATCTACGTGGTTTAGTGTAGTCTGCCAGTTAGGCCAGACGAGATCAACGGGAGGCGAGTGCAGCACAATGTTGTTGCCCACGAGGAGAACAAAAACAAACAAACAAACAAGCAAGCAACCAAAAACATTCTCTTGTTGAGCTTCTTCTTCTTCTTCTTGAAAAACATTCAGTTTTTCTTTGTCAATCTTTTATTATTTTTCCAATACTTTACTGTACAAAAATTCAGTTTATGTCTTTGGATCCTTTTTGGAGTTGTTTTGTCGTATATTTCTTTCTCCCTTTCTATCTTTCTCTTCTTGTTTTTTTTATTTGTTGTTGTTTTGTTTGTTTTTTTGTTTCTTCTGTTTGAAAACTTGCTCGTGTCCGTCTTTCACAACTTTTATACTTCATTAACCATTTCTATGTTTATTCTCAGTTTTTGCTTTGTTTTGTTATCTATTTTTCTCTTCTTTAAAAACATCCTCATCGTGTCTTCTTTCTTTCATTCTTTCTGTGCTTTTCTTGTTGTTGTCGTTATTGAAAATTTCTGTGTTTGTCTTTGGCAACCTCGACCCAGCAGACCTGGAGACAGCAGCTTCAGACCGGGTCAGCTGGCGGTCCACCATCAAGGCCGGCATCAAGCAAGCAGAGCAGAGCAGAGGAGAGAGGCCAGTGGGAAGAACGGAGGGCGCCGCGCGCAGACGGGCAAAGAATGGCGTCGGCACCCACAGACACTGATGACGGAGACTTCACCTAAAGCAACTGCAACAGAGACTACCCGCCCGAGAATCAGGCTCTTCAGCCACAGCAGGCGCTGCAACTCCACAACTGACTGATCCATGGCGCAACACCATTGTCTTTCCAGACAGACGGATGGCAACTTTGTGTCATTTGTGCCTTGTTTTGATGTGCATTTCTTTCTTTTTTGTTTGTTGATGTCTGTCTTTCTTTCTATCTATCAATCTCTCCTCTTTCTTTCTATCTTCCAGTCTTCAGTACTCCCTTTCTTTCATTCTATCTTTTCCTCTCTCATTCTCTCTCTCTCTCTCTCTCTCTCTCTCTCTCTCTCTCTCTCTCTCTCTCTCTCTCTCTCTCTCTCTCACTCACTTTCTCTCTCTCTCTCTCTCAAATTATTGAAGAGCAGGCAGGGTTTAGAAAAGATTATAGTACTATGGATCACATATTTGCCTTATATGCATGGTTCAAAAATACCTGTTAAGTAACAGAAAATTGTACGTTGCTTTTATTGACTTCCGGAAGGCTTTCGATACAGTTAATAGAAATATTTTATGGGATATACTAAAAAAGTCTGGTGTGCAAGGTAAATTGTATAGGTCATTAAAGGAATTTATAGTTCAGTTATAGCCTGTGTAAGAGACAAAAGCTTATACTCTGATTTTTTCCATTGTCCACAAGGCGTGAAGCAAGGGTGTTTATTGAGTCCGCTAATGTTTTCCTTTTTCATCAATGAACTGGCGCTTGAAATAAATAAGAAGGGAAGACATGGGATACAGTTAGTACCTGATGCTGCAGAAGTTTTCCTTTTATTATTTGCAGACGATGTAATCCTTTTATCAGACACGGTGGTTGGATTACAGAATCAGTTAAATGCATTAAAAGAAGAAACTGATAGACTTAAGTTAGTTATTAATATAGATAAGTCGAAGATCATAGTTTTCAGAAAGGGAGGTTTTCTAGCAGCTCGGGAAAAGTGGTGGTTTGGGAATTTAGAAGTGTTGGTAACCAATAGCTATAAATACTTAGGTTTAATTTTTACAACAAAACTAAATATGAGCAAGGGATGGTTAGAAATGTGTAGAAAAGGCAGAAAGGGAGTGATTGAAATTTTAAGATCACTAAGAAAGTTAAGATGTATTGACCCTACCATCTTTTGGAAGCTGTTTGATACACAAGTGGAACCAATGCTAACTTATGGTGCCGAAATATGGGGCTTTTTCGAGAATCAATTCATGGAAAAAGTACACACACTAGCAATAAAGCGTTTCTTGAATATCCCTATACATGGTTCTAACAAAATGGTATATGGAGAAACTGGCAGGTACCCTCTGCAGATACCTAAATTTTTATTCGAAAAGTTATTGGTTTTGTTTGAACAACCCGGGCGGCGCGGACGGACAAAGGTTTTATTTGTTGGATATTTGTAAGAAGCGTCTGATCCTCGTATTCCTATCGCAACGTTTGGCAGTGTCCGAGATGGAATAACGCCACGAACGTATACATGGTTTGTTTACAGATTTAAATAGTGTAATGTTTACAGCCTGAAAAATATCTACTACCAATTAGATCACGAAAATGTGCAACAGGGATTCATATGGCACGATTTCCCGTACTCAGGCACGATAAGGGTCTTGACGCAGTCACACATTGGTATATGAACGCGAAATACACCGAAACTGCTATTAGGTGTCCCGGTAATAGCAAAAGAAATGATAGGAGCGAAGGATGGTCTAATTCTACACTTTTTTTTTGCTGGTAAAAGAATAATACAGTGATCAGACGACGTAGATAACCTATGAGTTTGTTAGATACGACCTGTTGTAGCACACAGGTAAGGCGCACAGTTGGAGCT
>JADBJO010029964.1:0-18449 GCA_016801955.1 Conus betulinus | reverse complement strand
ATTCCGGAAAAGGGAATGTTGTAGTATTATGATTGCGGAAAAGGGATGTTTGTAGTGTTATGATTCCGGAAAAGGGAATGTTGTAGCTTTGAAGAAAGAATATGCTGATGTTTTGTCTCAAGTCCTAGTGAAATAGGATGTGGCTAATGAATATGTAGCCGTGATTGTAATGAACACAGTAGCCATGATAATCAAGGTAGTTAATCAGTTTCCCCTAGGTAGAAGTGTTCTCTGGACTGAGGGGGACTGGCTGCCATTGTTTGAGGGTCGGGGCCGTAGCTGTGTTTACCCCCCTTCTTCTCCACCTTTTGTCGGCGTGGACAGGTCGGCCTGAGTGCCGACAAACTACCCTACCTGCCACTGCGCCCGGGACCGACTACCCGCTGAGCCAGTTGGGCTGGAGACGCCGCTGCTGCTGCCAAGCCAGAGCGCCGCTCCCGAGTTTCGAACCAGCGACCTGTTGGCTAGGCCGTCGCTGCGTTCTGTGCTTCTGTGTGTGAGCCACAGCTCCTATGTGAGACTGTCACTTTGTCGCCCGCAGAGACGCCGTGAGTGTGCTAGTGATTTTTGAGCCACAGCTCTGAAGTTCTGTGTCTTCTGTCGGACCTGACGCTGTAGACGTCGTCTTCATCTTCATCGTGTCGTCCTCCTCTTCGTCCTCTTCATCGTTTTATCATCATCGTCCACGCCGTCGTTGGAACCAGCAGCGATAGTAGATAGCGAGTTATATATAGATATATTTTGTGTCGTGCGCCCTGTTTGGCGTGCTTGAAGTATTAATATATATATATATATAGAGAGAGAGAGAGAGAGAGAGAGAGAGAGAGAGAGAGTTTGTGTGTACGCTTTGTGGTTGGCGTGCCGACTATTGATGTTCTTGCGTTTATTATCTGTCTGATGGCTCGGGCAGCATAAAACAAAAAAGTGTTGTTCTGTTACCTGGCTGTCAGTGTGTTTGGGTGAGTGGGTGTGTATGTGAATTGGAAGAGTCGTGCATGCATCCATAATTTCTGTGTGAGAGTCGGTCAGACACCTGCAGACACCATCCATTCCATCCGTAACATCTGGTGACCCGTAGAACTTTTCACATTTACCTTCGAAATTGTGCTAGGGTTAGGATTTCTTTTGTAACCCCTTGTAGTGTCCCGTGTTATTAAGTTAGGACACGTTTACAGACTTTCCTTTTGAGAGAATTGATTGTTTTGTGTTGTTGAATGACTGTTTCTTGTTCCCGTCTCCAGCGAAACGGAGTATCTCCTTTGTATAGTTTCTGGAGATACGAGGGCCTAGTTCTTCATCTTCTGCGGGCTTTAGTTTGATTATCTTTTGTTACCCTTCTGATTGTTTCTATTTCTACCTTTTCACTTGGGGATTGTGTTGCTTCTGTAGCGTTCTGAGGATTCCTTCTCTTGAATGAATGTGTATGGTTGGTTGCCTGGGCCATTAAAAAAAGAGTAACCCCCCTTTTTCCCCAAAATAAAAGAAAACACAAGACTGTATCGATTCATATATGCATTTGTGTATTGATCACCGATTTATTTATGCATATGATTATTCATTGTTGGTTGAGTTATGAATATGTTTATTCGTTGTCGATTGATTTTTTTGCATACGTTTATTCATTATTGCCGTTATTGATTGATGCATTGTTTATTACCTATCATTGATTGCGTTTCCCAAACCCGTAAACTTCTGTTATTACTTTCGTTTCGTTCCTTTTCAAAATTAGTCGTAGTTTTGTTTTGTTTTTAAGTGTGATATTTATAAATGTTTGTGTGAGAAAAATAATAATAACCGCTTTGAAATATTTTCAGTGGACATAGTGTCTAAACTTTCTTTTGATTGTATTTGGTCCACTGACTTAGTGTTTCAATATGTCTTCTGTGGACGAAGATCAAACTTTCACTAAATATTTACAACGTGGTAAGGCATTTGGTCTTGAAGGACAGGTTTTATTGGAGTATGTTGATAAATGTATTACGCAAGATTTAGAAAGAGAAGAGAGAATCAGAGTGAGACAAATGTAAATTAAGGAGGAAACCATAAGACAAAAGGAGATAGAGGAAACTAAAAAGAAGAGTTAAAAGTTAAAGAGATAGAGGAAACTAAAAGAGCACAATAAATAGAAGAAACCAAGAGAGCACACGAGATGGAAGAAACTAAAAGAATACAGTTAGAAATTTCTCATCAGGGATTAATTTCAGGTGAGGACAAAGTACTAGCGTATCCAAGTCAAACGCCCCTCGTCCTACCTTTCCCAAATTGCCTCCCTTTAAAGAAAAAACAGATGACATTGACAGCTACCTGTTCAGGTTCGAAACACATGCTTGCTCTCTGTGGTTTCTTATGAACTGTTGAAAGAAAGTTTGTTGAAGAAATTCAGTGTACTCCAGAGGGTTTTCGTAAGCGTTTTCGTGAGTCAAAGCCTAGTGCAGTTGAACCCTTTGAAACTTTTTCAGTGGAACTGAGACGCCTTATTGATCGTTGGATTTCATTGTCCAAGATTGAGAAATCTTTTCAGGGTCTTGTCGATCTTATTCTGAGAGAGCAGTTTTTAGAATGTTTCTAAGGATTTGCGCTACTTTTCTGTGTGAAAAAGATGAAAAAAACATTTGATGCTATGATCAAGTCTGCTGAGTCATACAGGCGTGCCCATCCCACTAAGCTCCTTTCCAGAAAGGCTGGTGTAAATATTTTTGCCTCTGTTTCTCATAGTACTTCTGGACAGTCAGATAGACGTCCATTCCGTGGTCAGTCAGAGGTCGTAGGTATTTTGCCCCTCGTCCTGTTGTTCAGAATCCCAGCACCCCAGCTAGTCAACATAGTGGTAACCGTTACCGTGGTCGTGGTGCTCGTCAGCATTCACTCACTAGAGGTTCATCAGGAAATACATTTTCCCAGTCTCCCAGTGTTTGTTTTCTTTGTGAAAAGACAGGGTATGTGGCTTCCAAATGTTCATGGAAGTCAGGTAGAAACCCATGTAAGAATTAGTCATCCAGATAAGTGCCCCTTTATGACTGATAGTTCAACTGTCGTCAAGTCAGCTGACAAACACTCTACTGCTGCTTGTTCGATTATTCGCTCGCCATTCGCTTGTTTAGCTGCAGGAGAGTTCACAGGGAAGTTGAACTTAGAATCTGGTTCTGTAAATGGCACTCTCGTTCTGTATTGCGTGACACTGGTGGTACCATCTGTGGTGTTCGCAAGCGACTAGTTGCCGATAGCCAGATGCTAGGTAGTACAGTGAGCTGCGTTTCTTTTTTGGAGGACGTGTGGATGAATTCCCACTAGCTACCGTTCCTGTCAGTTGTCCCTACTTTGAGGGTGATCTGACCTGGGGCCGTACATACATGTCGTCGGTAAACTTACTTCTACAAGATGATCACCTCCTGGGTACAAACCTTGTGGGCTCAGCACGATCTACTTTCGTACCTGTATTCTCTGGGTTTTGTCTCGGTGTTTGTACCTGCGATGGAAGAAGTCTGGCGACCCAGGACACCTTCAGGAACTTAAAGAGCTGAAGCGTCAAGTCCAGCGCCAACTTCGCAGGAATTACTGGACCCATACAGCTCGCCTCATCAACGACAGCACAAAAGATGGCGGCAGAGTCTCCAAGGCATTCTGGGTCTACGTAAAAGTAAAAGCCAGAAAGACGGAATCTACGAATGTCTCTCCCTGAAGGTTGATGGCCGCCTTGTGATGGACGCCCAGGGCCAGGCTGAGATCCTGAACCGCCGATTCCAGTCGGCATTCAGCAAGAGGACACCCTGCACTCCTTAGACTTCGAAACCAGGACAGGGCTCAGCCTCAATACCGACGGTCAAAGTGCAGTACCATCACCATCAGGGAGGAGGGTGTCAAAAAGCTGCTGAGAAACCTGAAGACCAGGAAGGCTCCCGGCCCCGACGGCATCACCCCCATATTCCTGAAAGAGCTCGCCAGCGAACTCGCACCCGCCTTTACGCTGTTGTTCCAGTCCTCCATCAACTCTGGCACTGTTCCGTTAGACTGGAAGACCGCCCATGTCTCGCCCATCTTCAAGAAAGGCGAACGGTACAGACCAGCAAACTACCGTCCCATCTCTCTAACTAGCATACCTGGAAAGGTGCTGGAGCACAACATCATGGGCTATGCAGAGAGCAACAACATCTCTGCAGGGAACAGCATGGCTTTAGAAAGCAGCGGTCCTGTGTCAGCCAACTGATAGGCCTTGTGGATGAGATCACACCAACAGCAGGGAAAAGGGCAAGCAGACAGACATGCTAGTCATGGACTTTGCGAATGCCTTTGACAAGGTGTCCCACTCAATCTGACCAACAAAATTCAGCACTACGGAATCACCAGCAACGTCAACAACTGGATCCAGAACTTCCTAAGTGACACAGGAGGCAAGCAGTTGTCATTGACGGTGTCACCTCCACCTTGCTGCCTGTAGAGTCAGGAGTCCCCCAGGGCTCTGTCCTAGGCCCATTCCTCTTCCTGCTTTACATCAACGATCTCCCCAAGGGCCTGACTTCCACCGTACGGCTCTTTGCAGACGACACGGCCTGTCACAAGACAATCACCAAAGCCGCCTACCAGCACAATCTGCAGAGAGACCTGGACAAGCTTGCTGACTGGGAAGAAAAGTGGCTGATGTCCTTCCACCAGAACGAGTGTGAGGCCCTACACTTTGGCAAGCGATGGCAGAAAACATCTGAGAGACCACCCACTGAAGTCTCCACCGACGCTAAGTACCTCGGTGTCACCATCTCCACCGACCTCAGCTGGAAGAAGAAACATACCAACAACGTCGCCACGAAAGCCAGCAAGACCCTTGGCTTCCAGTGACGAAACCTAAAGGTCGGATCTATCTCCATCAAAGACCAAGCCTACAAGACCATGGTGCGCCCCCAGCTGGAATATGCGTGCGAAGTTTGGGATCCGCACACTGACAACACCACACAGTCCCTCGAGAAGTCTAGAGGAGGGCTGCCTGCTGGGTAGTAAACCGCTACCGCCAAACATCGAGTGTGGGAGAAATGCTTGACCAGTTGAGATGGACATCACTGGAAGATTGGTGAAGAAGAACCCACCTGACAACACTACAAATACCACCATGGTGACATCATGATTGAGACCAACCATGCGCCAAGACTCCTGAAAACTGGATACGCCACTTGGCACTTTCATGAACACCAGTACGCCATGGAGTCCAGCTGCAGGAACTACCGTAAAACTCCTCCTTCCCCCACACCATCAAGGAATTCAATAAGCTCCCACCCGAGGCAGTTCAATCAGCCTCGGTGGTGGACTTTCAGTCCTATCTCTGATCCACCACCCCCCCCCCCCCATTTCCCACCCCCATCCCCCATCTCTCCCACCCATCCCCTCCCACCCCATGCCTAGAGTACAAACCCTCCCCACACACTCCAAAGTAGGGCCTACCAAAGTATGATTAGAGGTCTGAAATAGTGAGTGTGGTGGCCCCCCACTTCCCCGCCCACTGTCCATGAAATTAGGTAGTAAGCGCGACTGCATAAATTGACCCAAAACTCCCACAGCAAACTGGAACACCTTTGTAGATGCCAGAATCTTCAGTTTGAAGAAGGCGGGCAGATAAAGAAGAAAAAGTGCTAAGTGTCCAGAAAGCAAAGGGTGAAGGTCAGATAAAAAGAGGGATTCCCTCCTCCTGCGCATGTCTTGAATAACCGCAAACGTTCTGCGCATGTCTGTCGCCATCAATGTTGTCTGCAAAATGGCTGCTAAACAGCGTGCAGGCTGCTTCACAGATGCGGAGGTTCTTGTCCTCTTGCAGGCTATTAGAGATTACCAGAAAGTTCTGTCGTGTCGGATAAATATTGGCAACATGATCCGTAAGAAGAACAGAGCATGGAAGAGGGTTGCAGCTGATGTGTCAGCCTTGGGGGTGCGTGGCGCTCCGTGACTGGAGTGACTGGACTACTGCGAAGACTGGGAGTGGGCCTCCGCAAAAATTCACCCGTTTACAGACTTCGTCAACGCCATCCTTGGTGAGGGCTCTGCGCCGACATCTGACATTGCAGGTATGTAGCATGTACGATGGAACTGTTGTGTGTGTTTCACTGATCGTACTTACTGTTTCAGTGTTTGTGCCAATGATTTGGGTGTTAGTTACAGTTCTCTCTGTGAACTGTATCACTGTCCATCCGTCATTCTGTGCCTTGTGTGAAATGTGTAACTGTTACCGTTGTCAATGTCACTTGTCAGTTTTATGTCAGACTGTGACATCTTTCATTAATTATTTTCATTTGACAGGCTAACGTGACACTGTAAAAGTGTAATCAATGATCAGTGTGTAACCGAGTGTGAGACTGACACACACACTCTCTCTCTCTCTGGCTGTGTGTGTGTGTTGTGTCATGTTGTGTGTGTGATATGAATGCTGCAAAGCAAGAAAAAAATGTGGGGCTGCTGTTTAGTTAGCTATCATTTATTTAACTTGCTTTCATAGTTTCAAAATCATGACATGATAGATGATAGCATGCAAATGAAGTAGAAGAACATTAGTCCTAATTGATAGTAAGTCTTGAAATGATATCCTTTATATAGCTCTAGTGTGCAGATCATTGGATTACTACCTCGAAAGCAAAGTGGGAACTAGTAAAACTACCAATGTTTGTGATGATTTATTGTAGTAATGATACTAATAGATGGTAATGGTTTTTTTTTCAGTATAAAATGAAGGTATTCCTCTACTGATATGCATAATTGTAATACCTGAAGGACTTCAAGCAAAAAATGTTAGTGACATGCTAATACTGAAGTGCAGTTTCTTGTGTCTGTATTTTGTTTTTCTTTTTTTGCCTGAACAATGTGTTATGATTCATATTATGTATTTTTTTGTATTTTTCAGTGCACAAAAGAGATTCAAGAATCACCCAGACTTGTGAATGTGAGTAATTTGACTTTTCTTTCTTTTTTTTTCCCCCAACTCTTCATTCATCTACTACGTTGTGAAACGGAGGCACCTGTCTTGTTGGTTTTTCCCTGTGTTGAACCTGTTATTGTGTTAAGTGTGTTGAACTCAAATGTTAAACTGACGCACAAATAGCCTACACACATACACAAACACAGGTGTATGGTGATAGTATACTTAGTTTTACATGTTGTTGAGTCCAGGGGTGATAACTACCTCTTTTTGTCTCACTGTCAGTCT
The DNA here is from genome assembly GCA_016801955.1 of Conus betulinus. Taxonomy (NCBI): domain Eukaryota; kingdom Metazoa; phylum Mollusca; class Gastropoda; order Neogastropoda; family Conidae; genus Conus; species Conus betulinus. The sequence continues at coordinate 11,272 of JADBJO010029964.1, read as the reverse complement.
CCCTAGACTTCATTTCCTTTCATTGTTAGCTGCATTTGAGGATTTTATGCTGCTTCCACAAAACATTCAGGCAAAAACTTGTGTGATGTGAAGATGTAGAACTGAGGCTGTGAATGGAAAACATACAGTATCCACACAGAGATTTCAGGTTTGGTTTTGTAGCATAGGTTCAGTTTGTACTTGTACGCTTTGAAGCCTTTAGCCTGTTATTTTGTCACTGGCATGAACATGCTTTGAATTTTTCTGGCCTAGAGCATTCTGTGGTAAAGTTTGAGTAGATACTAGATATACCGTGACCAACGTTTGTCTGTCCAGTAGATATTTCAAGGTGTTGACCGTTTCCACTTTAACAAAGTGATTAGATAGGCCTACTCAGTGATAGTATATACTATTACTATAGTCACAATGTCTTCTTCCACTATATCATACTGATTAAACTTTATTGTCTGGCCTGTTACATGTTATATTACTTTAGCAGTATAGATCAGCAAAAATGTTATTTACATACTTTCGAAATTGTCTTAATCAAAAGAGCAGTCTAGTGTATTACTGTGCGTTCACTGATAACTATTAATCATTCTCAAGAGGTGAAAGATTGTGCAATAATTGATAAAATATATTTTCAATAGGTGAAAGATATTAGAAAGTTTGGGAATGACTGAGAGAGAGGTGGGGAGGAGGGGTTTGTTTGGATCAAATGATTCAATCATGGTCTCGATGAGGTGGAGAGAAAGAGAATGTATGTATACACCATGGTTGTGGTCTGTGTGAAGTAAACAACTGAATAATTGTGAAGTTAAGCATTTTACTTCTGTATTATTGTGTGTGTGTGTGTGTGTGTGTGTGTGTGTGTTTTGTTTGCTTGTTTTACTGTTACAGCACTAGGTTTTTTTGTTTTGTTTTTTAAACTTGCTTCATGTATGTTTCAGCGCAAGAGACTGGTGTCAATAAATCCAGTTATACGCAGTGAGGAATATGTGGCAACAGGTAATGAATACTTAATTTTTTGTTAACAATTCCTCGAGCCTTTTTTGCATAGGGTCAAAATGTCTCCCTGGACCTCTTAGGGATGCAGCCTGGATGCTATGTGTTAAAAGTTGGTGTTGATTGGCTCAGAAATGTGTCCACTGTGGCCAGCATAACAAGTTTGAACCTGTCATTATGTACAGAGACCTAAGAAACTGTCTGCTTTGGTGTTTTAAGTGCGAGTATCCCTCTGTCTTAGTCAATCTGCGATGTAAGACTGAGCATAAGCTTGCTCTAGCACGTACTCTTTGCGATATAAGCTGCTGTGCAAAATGCAGGTATGAGCTCATTTAGTCACCACGGGATTTATTTTGTATGAAAAGTTTGTTTTTTTTTTTGAGGGAGGGTGCAATTTGTTGTGGTATTTGCTGTATATGCAGTGGGAGATGGTGTGTCGGCATCAAGTTCTGTCACAATAGATGGTGTTGACCGCGTGACAGCAGGTAATGTCTCTCTTTTCTAATGTTATCAAGGCTCGTTTCATACTGTACCCATCAACTTTTGCAAAGGACCACATTGGAAACATTTTCTTTTTTCTTCCTCTCGATTATTCTGGCACATATTCTTTCTACTCATGTTAGTGATTATTTTTCAACTCGATTCATAGCAAAAGTGGATGAATATAGTAGGCTACTGTGTATATGTAATTGAGCGGCCCACTCGGACTGGACTGTGACCGTATTTGACTACCACCAACCAAACTGGTTTGCTGGTGTCGGTCGAATGTAAATCCTTCCTAGGAAGCTATATGATCAGCTAAGCAGTGGTCCCTACTCTCACTAGTGCTACAAGAATAATGTTATAAAAGATGCTGGAAAATTTGCTCTTGCCATGGGGTGGAACCTTTGAATCTCCAACTTGGAGATAGGCTATTCCACCCCCCAAATTTTTTTCTCAGCTACTCATACACACTATACAACCGTTTGATTTGTCACTGGAAAAATTCGCTTGTACCATGGGGTGGAATGTCTGCATCTCCCACTTGTTTTTCATTATACTATGATTAAAATGTGATACTGAATTTTCTGCCTTGAATTCGGTTTTGCGTACACTTTTCTTCCACTGAACAAAGCAAAACATCACACAAAAGTCAATCTGAACATCTCTCCACTGGCACAGTAGTCTTTCTTATTGTGCAAAGCTTAAATACACATTTACATTATAAACATACAAACTGAATGGAAACGGTATAAAGCAGTTGTGAATTAGCACTTCTGCAGTTCTCAATATGGGCCTCCTCCTGCAGGCTTTTTACATCTGATGATCAAACTGAACACCGTCAAGAAAATTCTAAAATTGTTTGATCACTTACTGTGGCTCACTCCAATAAGCAACAGTAGTTTACTATCCCTGCCTGGGACAACAAATTACTGTCGCTTATTGCAGTAGTGAACAGACAAAAGACAAATGAGCAGAAAACCCCCCTCCAGTCCAGTCACGGTTCACTAAAATCAGCTTCCTAAAAGAGAGCAATACTGATGAACCACCAAATCCTTTCACATGATGCACGCTTACTATTGATCCACAATGTCTTTGCCCCTTTTCTCAACAAACTGAACATTCAGAATTTTATACTACAGCCAATACTACATAAACATTCCCTTCAAAATATCACATGGACCGACAGCTCCACTGAATGCAGCTCAATAGCTGTTGAGCATATGATAAGGAATCCCAGATGGGGAATCTGCAATGGCAAAGTCAAGGGTGTACACCAGACTAATTTGAGCTGGCCACGATGGTAGGGTCACAGCCTCTGACTTTCATGTCGGCTGTGGGGGTCAGTGTAGACGTTGTTGTACAGTTCGTCCAATGGAAGCTCTGGATCGATCTTTGCTTGCTCTGCCGCCTCGTCCACCTGCTTGCGTATTTCCCCATCGATTTTCTGAAAAAGCAGAAGGCAACAGGAATTAATTCTACCGATTACTATTAAATGGATAAAGTGTCAAGACTTGGGAGAAGAAAGGTTGGGGAGGGGGGGCTGCTGAGATCTATGTTCATGGTCAGCATTTTATGAAAAATAATACATACTCATGTAGGAAAGCAAAAAGTCTGAATCCAGCAAAATGTCATATCCTTTTATTATTACTTGCAGCATTTATTCATTCCCTTTTCATTTTTTCCACTTTGAATCTAAAATTGTCAGTATGATACTGAATGGATTTTGATTTTTCCCCCTATATCTTGATCCCATGATAGGCTACTTTCAATAAGCCTACAGAAAAACATGAAAGTGTTCACTGTGCATGACAACAAAAGGCCTACACAAAAGCTTGGAACTTTTCACTATGCATATTACCCTCACTAGTCCTCTAACAAGCTCTTTCCTTTTTAAACCGCAACATCTGCACCGAAATTCACATAGGCATAGTGTGTACAACTACCTCTGTCCAGTTCAGACTGCCTCTCATGAACTGCTCATGGTACTGTCCAGTCTGCATGGACTTCAAACCTTAAAGCATGAGACACTAAGGGTCAAGGAAGTCAACTTTTTCTTCTTTTTACCCCATTAACGATGATGATGCAAAACATTTCCATTCAGGTTGGAAACTGCATGACAGGGCTGTCCTCTACACTTACTCTGATACAACATCATCCAGTGTCAGCCAGAAACATACAACACCTGCAATGTTGGTCAGGAACTTTGAGCAACATTCTCAGACACATCCATTAAGTGGACGGCACTTGACTGTGTGTTCCCAGTCTTCCCAACTGAGCCACAGCACGGTTTGGGGCAGAAAAACATCCACAAACACATGGGTCTAGCCGGAGTCAAACCCATGACCTCCCACCCCCAAGGCTATCCATTTTGTCACCACAGCTGGTATGTGTTCCCAGCTGCATGTCTACTTGCTGAGATCAGTGTTGTATTGACACTCCACATTTGAGCCAAGTTGCATGTTTCCCCCCAGTCCTCCTGCAAGTTTTCATCAATGTCCACAGAAGCATGATCAGATCAATGACATGTCAGACCTGTCTGATCCTATGAGAAGCTAATCACGCAGCAGTAACTAGCATAAAAACAAGGAAAAAAACCCATCACAAATGAGAGAATATTAAAATTGAAGTGCCATGCCTATTCAAATTCAGACCACACACACACACACATTCCACTCTAATTCTTTGCATGCAAACGCATAAAAGTGTTGTGCTCAAACTTGATCTGGCACATACTTTTGTTTACAAATACATGGATGAAACTTTTCCAACACTGAAAATCAGGAAAGAGAAGCAGGGACACTGAGATCACCAAACCATTCATACAATGTATGCAGGCGGGGGCAGAAAAAGAATTTGAAGGAAAGGCAAGCTACTGTTGTCAATACCTCTTGCTCTCCTCAATCCCATTAAATTGCAGCAATTGTCTCCAAGTTGTACTGATAACCCATGATCCAGTCACTAGCTTGCTTGGAAACATCTTTTTAAAAAAAAGTCACTGTTATGAACACTTCTGGACCACAGATAAATCTATTCAAACAATGTTGATGTCCGTAAAGAATTCCTTTTTTGGCACTTCTGAAAACTGAAGGAGTTCCTTCCATATTGTGTATCGAAAACAAGTGTGGTGCAACTTGCTGAGCAGCCGCCAGGTCATGTGACCTGTCTTGTGCCACTAAAATATGAAATCACCTGTAATTACACCAGAGTCGCGCCTTGATAATTACTAAAGGTTACCTGGTACCCTTTTATGACAATGTTGGCACTTTCCCTTCATCTTTGCACATCTTTTTGTTCTTTTTCAATCTTGCTGACAGCATAAGGGTGCTACAACATTTAGAAATTTGGGCAAAAGATGCGAGTTGTTCAATCGGACCAGATGATAATTCTTTTCAATAATGTTATGTAGAAATCTATCACTATGTGAAGTTTGAGGGAGATAAGTAATTCACCACAAATACTATTTTATTTACATGTTTGGAGGTGGGTTGCAGCCCTTGCCAATATCCTAAAATCAATCCGGAGCCGGAATAGCTCAGTTGGTAGAGCGCCGGGGTTGCGGGTTTGAATCTCCTCTGGGTCGTTTCGGTAGAGGCGGATTAACATTGGTTCTGACTCCTTTTCCCATACAGTCCTTCGAATGAGACTATAAACCGAGGGTTCCGTGTGTGGACGCACGCATATCTTGCACACACGTCCCATCACCAACTTTCGGAAGAGAAGGCCAGTTTGGCCGTTGGTATAGATGACACGTTACACATAGCATGCACCCTGCGTGAGAAATGGAAAGAATGAAGAAAGTAAAGAACTTGAGTGAACGATATTGACTGGATGACACGGGAAACGACTGAATGAAGCGCCAGCTGGCAGCTCTTCAGTCGGCACTACCCAGGTAGGCAGCCCGTTGTGTAAACGAATGTTGATTGTAAAGCGCTTAGAGCTTGGTCTCTAGCCGAGAATAGGCGCTATATAAGTATTCATTATTATTGTTATTATTAATCCAAGTAGGCAACTCGGTTATGGGATATGCTGCAGTTCTTTCCCTTACTAGTCAAAATTTCACTCTTGTGAAAAAAGAAGTAACTTTTGTTACATTTGATAAGATCAATTTTGGAATCACTTTCAGAACTTTTTTAAGCCCTTTCAACGGTGTGAATTGTGTGAATTTCCATTTAAATCCACTGAATTTTTTTTTCTGACAAGTTTTGTACAAGGAAAAGTTTCACTCATGCAAATATGCATGCACAACAGAACACTTGTACACTCATTTTTCTCCCCTTTCACTGTCCCTCTAGATATTTACAAAACTATCAGCACACAGATGTACTCCTGAACTCATTCAGACAACAAAGCTACCTTCAGCTCCTCCTCGGTGACCAGTCCAGCAGTGACAATGCGTTCTTTCCACAGACCAATAGGATCCCTCTTCTGTCGCACTTCCTGCACCTCCTCACGTGTATGGTAACTGGGGGGACACACAAAGTACTGATGACCACTAAGAATAATAACAGTGATACCAGACAACACAGCCACACCAAGCACTGTCATACCACGGCTCCAGCACAGGTATTGGGTCATGACAAGGCAAGGAATAAGGCAACCTGCCAAACAAGACGCCCGAGTCATTGTGGCCGTGTTCAGTGACGCCTGGTTTGATCCAATACATGTAAGATGCCACCCGCTAAGACATGTGCTGATCACAATTGTCATGGTTACAGTCTGAGTGAGCATCAACTTCTGTACACGTACACCATCAGCTGATGTCCCTTGAAAGTCCATTGTGGTAGGCGACTTCTTGGCTGGGCTATTCTCTACACTATTTTCATTTTCTTTTTGAAATAAATCCTGATCCGAAGCTGACCAAATGCTGATTAAAGCATGTGTCCATTTACAAACCAAATCAACACTTCACAGCATCATATGTTTACAACAACCCCCCCCCCCACCCCCCCCCGGGCCCCAGTTTTGGCACCAGTTTTGCATTTGTAAAGAACGCTAGTTTTAAATTGCTACTGCCTATTCTAAGTGAGAATTGTACTTCTGTCCGTTTATCTGACTTTCTTGTCTGTCTAATGCCATTAGTTTCAAAGTTTTACGAGGCTGATGGTCCATCAACCTTTTAAAAAACCAGTCTGCTGGTTTCAACCACTGCTCTTCAACTACATGTCTCCCTGCCATGGAGTCCCTCTCTTCTGTTCCCACACTGGTTACTCCCCTTCAGTATGCAAATTTATCACATCATAAAATGTATGTTTTACGGACTGACATCTAAAAAAAAAAAAAAGTTTGCTCTGACAAGCCCATTCCATGTAAATTCTGGCAGGGTAAACATTTGCAGCTGATGTATAATACGACTTGATGTAAACAGGTCAGTCATACATCCTGGTTCAATCGGAACAAGCTTTACCTTACTGGCAAGTCCTTGCATGATCCAGATGATTTTATCGTAACTGGAATGCTTATGTCAATGAAAATTCACAGTTTGGTACACACGGATGAAGTTGCAGCCATGATATAACCAAAGTCACAGACTTCCAAGCTAAACTTTTATCTCCTGTTTTTCCTGCTTAATAAGCTTACAAACACTAAAATACAAATAACTTGTGAAGATCATATATCTTCTGGCAAGGAAATTTTCATCAACAAGCAGTCTTTGGGAAGAAAGAGAACAAAAAAAAAAATCCTGTTCGGACTTTTGGATATTCTCCTGAAGCATCTGAAATAAAAGTGGGATCGCACTATTCCATTAGGTGTTCACTATTTTCTTATACTGGTCTTCACTTTAATGGTTGGAACATCATTTTCAAATCACTGACCACACTAATGAACTGGCAGACTAATAAACTCAAAAAGATTGTGTCATGTCAACAAACACACATCGACCATATCAATACAAAGGGAAATAACCCATAGTTTCTCATCTTGCTACTAGCAGTGCAAGCTATTTGTTGTCCAACTTTCAACAGCAGGTGTTGGTGATGGACAAGTTCAGCAGATACACTGCAGGACAAAAGAAAATGCCCTCTGCCTGTAAGTATCGTCAGACACAATAAAGTCATTAATATCCAGGTTATTTTACCCAACAATTAAACCTGGTTGAGTTTTGGAGCTGCAAACCTCACAAGGTTAGCTCACACTAACAACAGATGCTGCATGATAGTCTACTAATGTGCAATGTCCTAAACCGATTCTATTTCTGAACACGAGCTTGTTCCTAAACTGGAAAAAAAGTAAACAGAATGCTGTACTTCATACCCTAAAGAGGACATTAGATATGGTGAAAATGGATGATTACTTGCTAATCAAACGGATATCTGTTTATCTTTTTCGGTTGACTGGTTGCAAAGAACACTTCAGGTTACCCAGTGCCTTACGGCTCCAAAAAGTAGGTCAGATGTGCTAACAACATGATTGACTGACCTGGACGATGTGGCGAGTCTCTTCTGCATGTCTGAGCTGACTACTCAGCTGCTTAATGTAATCCATATGTCGCTTTCTTTTTTTTTTGTTTCAGCTTGTGTTTCATGAAACTTTTTATACCTTGCTACATTGGTCTTAAATAAGCTAGCATAGTTTTTTTTTTTTTTTTTTTTCAATTTTTGTTTTTAGTTCAAACCAACCTCCATGTTTCTTGCTATGCCTGTGCATGCAGATGAACTCTGAATCGTTGCAATCATCTTTGCCACTTGAGGAGAAAATTTATCAAATAAATTTCTGTTGCTGTTGGCAAATATCCAAGTTCATGCCATCTGCATATCCATTACTTTTTCTGTCACAACTGTCGGTGTCCAGTATATATACCACTGACTCATCTCGTATTTGTTGTGGTTGTTTTTCAATATATAAGCAAAACAAGCAGGCAAGTGGTGGACATTGGAGGACATGCAGGAGGAATGTTTATCAAAATTGTAATTCATCTGAAACACCCTTGTTTATTCTGATCATATTTCTGCAAATCAGGACTCCCAGTCGACTCAGTCAGCTGTCTTAGTCTAATGTAATCAGAGTTATATAATTATTATATTATGCTTTTACTCTGACTGTGTGTGTGTGTGTGTGTGTGTGGGTGTATGTACATATATGTGCTTGTTTTTAATGTTTGGGCTTTGGTGTGGGCGAGTTTGTTGCTTTTATGTATTGTTTTTTATAATCTATGTAATGTTTCATGTCTTATGGATTTTAAGGGTTTTATTCATGTGTGTGTGTGTGCATATGGGGGGGGGTGTGTCAGTGATGATGTATATATAAATACATATACTAACACAGGCTTTTATGTAACGATTTATAATGTCTTGTTGTAATGTCTTATGTACTTGTGAAATGATGTGGAGCAGAAGAAAAATTTCCGATGGACATAAAGTTGATTGAACTGAATCGAACCGAGCTGACATAGTCCGGGATTTCACCACATGGCAAACCTTATGCTTGGTCTTGCCAGAAAAAGAGTGGAGATGAGGGTGGGGAGTTGTTTCTCATTTACCTTGCTGGCTTAAAATTTGGTAAACACATTACACACAGTTTCCCCACCAAGAAAGACGCTTTCCTCTTCAGAGTATTAAACTGTTCACATTTCAGATAGATGATTAGATGATTTTTTTTCATGAAGAGAAGGCATCAACCCACATTTTCCTAGTGAAGTTCAAGCTTGCACTTCCTTTTTGTTCGTTAAGTCAGCACTACAGGCATGTCACAAAGAGAGAAAGGCTGACCATGAAGACACCTTTTGCAGAACAGTTTACCCTGTAACTGCCACTGATATACTTTGATTAAAAAAAAGCTTTTTTTTTTTTTTTTCAGACAGTGTACCAAAATTTCAAATTTCTATTTCTCTAATTTTAATCTGGGGTGGGTGTGGCGAGCATTTGTTACTTTTTCACAAGCTGTCCGGGTAGTAACCCCCCAATCTTGCATACTATCTACGTACAAAATAAGTTTTTTTCCAACAAAAAATTACTTTCAAACTTGGTTCATCAGCATACTTTGGCAAAAATTCACAGTCAAAGCCCCTGCCAAGATTACATTCGAGTGTGCAATTTCCGCTCAAAAACTTTCTTCTCTCAAAGCTTTCCTCCCACTTTTTTTTTATGTTTATCATATTTTCACCAACACGCATACAAAATACTGTAAACTGTCCACTGGTAAACAGGTTCTGTTTTTGTCATTTTGAGGAGTAGATTTTGTTCTGGTGGGCGCCATTTGCACTGCCTCCAAAACAAGTTAAAACATTTAAGGAACGTTTTCATCCGTTGGCTTCTGATACTGACTGACGGCAAAAGATGAATGACACAATGAGCCAGTCCTTCACAATTATCAGCAATCTAGCAGGCCAGGTGCTGCCCAGTAAGACATAAAACACTGGTGCTTAGTTTATGACTGAATTTGACTTTAATGTGACAATGAAATGGAACTAGATTAGGAGAGAACGCACGACGTGCGGAACCTTCGTTTGCACTTGTGGGTGACCGTGGTCATACACATGAACAAAGACATACATGTGCGCACTAAAATACTCATCTTGATGTACAATCTGAACTTGCAGTGTTTTTTTTTCCCTTGATGTAATTAGTACTGCAGTCTATCTACCACTCTAGGAAATCAATCTAGTGTTTTGGTACATTTTGTTCGACACAAATCGATGGTCAAAGGCTATGTTGTGACATTTCACTATCAAGCCTTACATTGCATCGATCTAACTCCATACTAGTCACTGACCTTGTACCCGGGTCGCTCATAACTGTGGCCGTGGATAACGGTAAGGTGGCACACTCCAGCAGAATGGGCACCGTTTTTGATGGCATACTGCTTGGCAAAGTCTGTAGCTGATTTCAACCACCGAAATCACGTCCTGGAATCCACCTGATTGAGAGAGACGGCAACCAAAAGTTGAATCTTAAAATGTTGCCGTCCTAAAAATTGTAAACATGAGCGCACAGTTTCCCATGCAAAGTTTTGTTTTTTTCTTTTTTTTTTGGGGGGGGGGGAGGCATGATTATGCATTCTTGGTGATTGACTATGCCTATTTGTCATTGTATGGATCTGCATGGAACTGGTGTGCATCTAAACAATCTGTTGATTCTCCTTAAAAAAAGAAAAAACGGAACGAAAATTAGGGTAAAATCGTCAAAATTTACAAATTGGCAAACACAACGCTGTTTATATTGCAGCTTTTACCAACATGTTTTAGACAAAACGCGTTTCTACTGACCTGCAAACCATCTACAAGTCTAAAAAGAAAATGTGTTTCTGGTTCCTCTGGGTCTGGCAAAGACCATTCTGTGTACATTTGCAAATTTTAAAACCGACATGTTTTGACAACCTGATTTCGTACTGACCTGCATTATCTACAAGTCAAAAATGAAAATGTTTTCTGGGTCCTTTGGGTTGGGCTTTTTTTGTTTGTTTGTTTGGCTTGGTTTTAAAGCTGCACATATGTGTTGCTCAAAATTCAAGAGACCCAGCACATAAACTTAACCGGTTTGATGGGTGCTGGGATTCTGATCCGTTTCTACAGGAAACGGCAACAAAGGTAATAACAGACATCACTTTTACATTTCCAGGTGCAAATGCAGCAAAAACTTTCTAGACACCGGGGTGCACACACATAAAACTCCTTTCTCCCTTGCAAACAACCCCTTTGCCGCCATGCATCAATCCAGACATCCTTGATGTGATTACCAAGAAAACTTAACCGTCTAGAGTTTGCTTGTCCTTGCATCTTGACACAAGCTGGTATGGGCGTGTCTTTCCCTCCTGGGGTCAGTACTACACTGGCAAGAGGTGGAGAAAAAGCTGATCCTCTGACTGGGCT
>JADBJO010029963.1:0-18450 GCA_016801955.1 Conus betulinus | reverse complement strand
CCCCCCCCCCCCCCCAAACGACCCCTTCGTCCAGACCATTTCAACACCTAACCAACGTTTATCAAGGCCAGTCCTAACCATGTTTCTGAAGTTTTACATCACTGGTCAGGGGACTAAATCAATCTACACCGTTTGCCCACGGCCCCCCCACCCCAACCCACCCCACCTTCTCCTCCGCGGTGTGTATATTAATTACCTTGCAGACTTTGACTACTGACTGAACATCTACCCCAAATCTTATCTTCTGCAGCCCCCATGCACAAAGACTCAAATTTACATCACCCCACTCTGAAGATTACAGGACTTTGGTTTCACTTCATCTGGCTACCTCCCAACCTTTCTACAATGCCGACTACGCCACATACTCAAATTTCAATCACCCACTGTAATAACAAACAGCTGGTTTCATTCGATCTCTACCTCCAAATCTTTCTACAACGCACCACTCAAAACAGTCAAACTTTAAATACACCCACTATGAATATTACAGACTTTGGTTTATCTTGATCTCTTCCTCCAATTCTTTTCTACCAGCCACTAGCTAAATACAGCGCCACCATACTCAAACTGAAATCACCCCGCTTTTAAAAACTCGATCAGATTTTATTTTGTACTCACAGAACAAAAGGTTAACTTACACACGCAGATGAATAAATACAGGAACACAGAGGCACGGATTAACACCACACACACACAGACACAGACACCACACACACACACACACACACACACACACACACACACACACACACACACACACACACACACACACACAATTCCATTGCAAACGTTCAAAAAACAAAAAAAACAAAAAAAAACAAAAAAAAAAAAAAAAACGATTCAAATGCAAAGCACCTCCCTCTTTTTCCACACACCGACTGCAAATCTCACCAGGACGACCCTAATACTTCGGCCTTCCCTTCGTGGTCGGCTTGGCTACAAACAAGCCCTGCCCCTTCCCAGGTTTCTTCCCTCACGTGACTGATCAAGGCGCTCACCTTTCAACGGCCCACCCACTGACCTCTCCTCTCTTTTCTCCCCTCACCCCACCTCCCCACGTCTCGAAACTGGTCGGCCTTTTCATTCACAAACTGTCAGGCTTTCTTTCACAGAGAGAGAGAGAGAGAGAGGGGGGGGGGGGGGGGGGGGGGGAAGAGAGAGAGAGAGAGAGGAGAGGAGGAGAGAGAGGGGAGACAGACAGAGAGGAGAGAAGAGAGAGAGAGAGGGAGAGAGAGAGAGGGGACAGACAGACAGACAGACAGACAGACAGACATAGAGGACAGACAGACAGAGGAGCCAGAGAGGAGAGACAGACGAGACAGACAGACAGACAGACAGAGACAGAGATACAGGTGGACAGACAGACAGAGACAGAGACAGACGGACAGACAGACAGAGACAGATGGACAGACAGACAGACAGAGACAACAGGAACAGAGACAGACAGACAGAGACAGAGACAGATAGAGACAGAGACAGACAGAGACAGAGACAGACAGATTCCCGGGGCGTGGAGGGGCCGGCCAGGCGGCCGTGGGTTCTTCAGACAGCGGGGTGTGGGGGAGGGAGGCCAGGGCCCAGGGCCAGGGCGGAAGCGGTCCCAGGTGAGGAGGAGGAGGAGGAGCGCGGCCCTGCCGGCCCCCTGCCGGACCCCCCACCCACCACACACTGTTTTGTTGGCGCTGCCCATACCCTTTCCTTCCAAACTGGACCTCGCATGCCGAGTGTATGTAAACAAGTCTGTACGTGGTGCTTGCCTGGACCGGCCGGCGGGCAGGATGGTCACACTGCCTTCCCTCTGGACTTGACTCGATGGGTGTGAGATTGTCGCCCTGTTGGCCTGAGGCCCTTAAGGACAAGGTACACTCGCAGACTCGATGGGTACATGGGTCTGCATAGCTCTGTGGTAAAGGTTGTCGCTTCTAGTAGTGGGCGAGTTCTGTCGTATGTCTCGTCGTATGTCTCTGAGCTCTGGGTGGCTTTTGAACTTTGGTTCAAATTCGGCTGTTGGTCGGCCGATGGGGGGCGTCGGTGTATTTTCGCTTCCTTTCCCCAAACAAAACGCTGTCTTCAGGGCCATCAGGTTCTTCGTGCTCGGGTGGCGATGGTCCTGTGCCGCGTGAGGCCGCCTCAAGGGAGGAGCAGGACGAAAGTCGCTGCAGCGCGCTGCACGAGTCCCTAAAATTGGGCGGGCCACGCAGACTACGGCCGAGAGGGCAATTTTTTCAGCCCACCCCATAAGGAGTGCCCCGATGTCTGCCTGGCAAAGAACACAGTATCCGGGGCCACGGTGATGGTAGTCAGGCGGCGCTCCATCATCAGCAGTCGTCCCCCGGCGACACAGGCTGTGCCCGCCATTACCCAAATATATATATATATATATATATAATATATATATATATATCTATCGGCTGGAAGGTTCGCCGCACCGCCTGACACTGACCTCTCACATCAGTGTCCCTCTATGTGGTCAATGCTCCCCGAGCCCCCTCTCCTCCCTCCCCCCTCCCATCTTTCTCCCTACGTCGTCAGCGTCCCTGACATTTGGGTTGAAGAGCTCCTTTTCTTTGGATACAAAAAAAAAAAAAAAAAAAAAAAAGAGAGAGAGAGGAGAAAAAAAAGAAAAAAAAAAAAAAAAAAAAAAAAAGTTAGTTCAGGCGAGATACAAATTGTATGACGATATTTTGAACCACGTCAGCCAGGCTACACTGCCTGAGACATGTTCAGAGTTAACGAAGTAATGACAGACGAAAAAGAATGAACGAACTACATAGTCAGCGACAGAATTTGTTTTCAATGTTATTGTGTAGTACTAGTAAGCTTACACGGGGGGCGGGGGGGGGGGGGGGGGGGGGGGGGGGGGGGGGAAGGGGGGAGCAGACAGACAGACAGAAAGACAGACAGGACAGAACGACAGGACTACACGGCATAAGTCCTTCTCTCGATGGAACGGCGCTTTTGTTGAAAGGAGATAGCGCGTAATGGGATTTTTTTTTTTTTTTTTAAGCCGCTAAACCTGGTCCCCTCCCTCCCCCCCCCCGATCTCTCTCTCTCTCTCTCTCTCTCTCTGCAGGTCTACGTGGGGGAAAGGGGTTGAGGTCAAAAAAATGGTAATTCCATATCAATAATAGAGATAGGGTCTAGTCCTAATAGTCCAGTTTGAACCCGTCCATTCCATTGTAAAGAGAGACCAGAAAACAGGAAGACCAGGACTGTAATAGATTTCGACTTGCCATTTCTGAAATCGCAGAAATCGCAATGACGAACATAGTCGCATCTTTTTCAAGAGCAACCCGAAGCAAGGAGAAGAGCATTTCGTATTCTTTCTCTCTCCCTCTCATCTCTCTCTCTCCTCTCTCCGCTATCTCATCTCATAAGCTCTCTCTCTCTCTATCTCATCTCTCTCTCAAGTACACCAAGAGACATCATCATTATCAATCATCATCCTCATCACCATCTCTCTCTCTCTCTTCTCTCTCTCTCGCTCTCTCTCTCTCAAAAGTACATCAAGATCATAATCATCATAATCACCGCCAATCTATCTCTATCTATCTTCTCTCTCTCTTCTCACTCTCTTCTCTATCTCTCATTGAATTGCAATTTTCTTTCTTTTTTAACTCCTCTACACATTTTTGGACAAAATCAACTGAACCCACGTCCCCCTTTTGATTCATGGGAAAACTTAAGATATGAGAAATGCGAAGCCCGGCTCTTCCAACCTGGCGCCGCGTCTGTACTGATCAAGTGGCCTAGTTTCCCTTTCGGTAAACACCGTTTACCTGTGTGTGTGTGTGTGTGTGTGTGTGCGTGTGAGTCTCGTGTGTGTGCGTGCGCGCGCGCGCGAGCGTGTGTGTGTGTGTGTGTGTGTGTGTGTGTGTGTGTGTGGGTGAGTGTTGTTGTGTGTGTGTGTGTGTGTGTGTGTGAGTGAGTGTGTGTGGTGTGTGCCGGTGCGCGCGATGTGTGTGTGTGCGGTGTGTGTTGTTGTGTGTGGTGTGTGTGTGTGTTTGTGTGTGGGTGTGGGTGTGTATGTGTGTGTGTGTGTGTGTGTGTGTGGTGTGTGTGGTGTGGTGCGTGCGTGTGCTGTGAGTGTGAGAGTGAGTGGTGGTGTGTTGTGTGTGTGGTGTGGTGTGGTGGGTGTGTATGGGTGTGTGTGTGTGTGTGGGTTTCGTGTGTGTGTGTGTGTGTATGTGTGTGTGTGTGTGTCGGTGTGTGTGCATAGTTTTACGTCTTGTCACATGGTGTGTTTTTTAGGACGATTGTGATTATGTGATATTTGAAATGATATACATCAAGATGACCATTGATATCATTATACAAATGAAAAACATGATTAAAAATAAAGCTTTAAATCAGTAAAAACTGAACACATTTAAACAA
The DNA here is from genome assembly GCA_016801955.1 of Conus betulinus. Taxonomy (NCBI): domain Eukaryota; kingdom Metazoa; phylum Mollusca; class Gastropoda; order Neogastropoda; family Conidae; genus Conus; species Conus betulinus. The sequence continues at coordinate 14,073 of JADBJO010029963.1, read as the reverse complement.
TGTTTGCTTAAAAAATACTGAAATCTCATACTAATGTACCAATAGGACTGAGATAAAGTAACTATTTTGATACATTAGCCAAAAATGAAGGATTTGAAGTTAGAGTCTTAAAACTTATCATTTGTAGGATTACGTAGTAACTGAAAATTGGGTAGGTACGGCCGCGGCAATAATGGGACATGAATAATAGTACATGAAATGTCAAAACGTTTTTCCCCCCACCTATGCATTTTGCAGTATCAACAATATTTACATTTTAATGAATTATATTGAAGTCTAAAACACAAACTGGGAAATTTCCCTTGAAAAAGCATTCAACAAGACATGCTTGTAAGAGGTCTTGCGCCCGATTACATTATAACCCACACGAGCTTTGGTGTCTTTTTTCTAAAAGAATTATAGCAAGCCTTCTTTTTACAGGACAAGAGGACATATAAACATTCACAACGAATTCTTTGCCCTGCACCTCCTCTAGCTACTCTGTCTGCCCGTTCGTTCATTTCCATAAACACCACAATGTGATGGAACCCAAAGTAAATGTTACACTGGAAACCTGTTTGAATTAGAAAAATGTCAGATGAGGATTCATGTACATCTTTCAATTCTACTAAATCACATCTGTTGCTCTAGACTTCATGGGATTCAGTGTAAAAAAGGACAGAGCGATCGTCAACACATGTGTGTGTGTGGGTGTGTGTGTGGTGTGTGTGTGTGTGGTGTGTGTGTGTGTGTGTGTGTGTGTTGTGTTGTGTGTGGAATGTGTGAAAGAGGAGATTGGATTGATCGAAGAAAAACTGATCGACAGTAAACAGAACAGACAATGACAGAAAAAAGAGGAGACAAACAGACTAGACAGAGCAGACAGAAAGTGGACAGACAGCAAATAAGACAAACAGACAGACAAACTTGACAGACAGTCCGCAGACAGTACAGGTACAGGAGCGGCAGACCAAATTGGGAGAGAGGTCCCGAATTTTGTTTTTGGGTTCCCTGGTTGAATGCTTGGCAGCATGGAGAAGATTTCCACAAAAAGGCACCGCTAGTGAACTGGCAGCTTATTCGCTTTTCATTTGGATCGCCAGTGGTCACCGCAGCGGCACCGATCGTTCGATGCGCAGATGCCTGTTCCCCGTTTTTTTTCCCTGACAAAAAAAGAAAAAAAATTTCTTGGGGTAGGGTTTCTTCAACCACTGGGAGGAGTTCAGGTTCATGAACTGTGCACCCTCCCGCTCCGTAGCCCCCGTGGTACCTGAATCCATGGTCACATTTGCGAAAAAAACAAAACAACCTCCAGTTCGGCTGACAGGGGGATTGGATCTATTCTCAGATCTTCGCTCGCGCTTCCTCCAGATAGGTCTTGCCACTGGATCCATCCCATTTTCTCCCCAGTTAAATACTCATTTCTTCGTCCTCTCATTCTTTTCTTCTTGCTGTTCTTGTTCTCTCTCCTCTCTCTCTCATTGCTCTCTCTCTCTCTCTCCCTCTTCGCTCTTCTCTCCTTCTCTATCACTCTCATCTTAATACGAGGAGGACCTGAAGAAAAAAGAGGAACGGAAGCTCAGTCCTAATCTTGATGCGTGTAAGGGTGAAAGACGGGAGAGGGAGTCTCGAAGATCCCTCAGTTGGAATAAGTCTCACCGAAGAGAATGACAGCTCTGGATAAGGAGGTTCCATACGGAAGTCTCCTGACCTCTTGAACGATCGTTCACTTGTGATACTCGTTCTCCCTCCCTCTCCCTGTTATAACGGAGGAACGGAAGACGATAGCAATTGTTTGGAGTTTATGGCGTGTGATCCGGAAACGTCCGGAGTGGGGGGAACTTTAAAAGATGTAAACATGAAGTGACACTTCAACGGGCAAGGTGACAAACAGTATGGGTTGGAAAGAGGTTTATATACGGAAGTCGGCTGACTCGCTTCAGATCGTTGCACGGTGTGTGTTCGTTTCATGTACATTGCACGTACCGTATACAGCTTCCTAGACAATGGGAGGTGCCGATATTTTAATGGATCAGTTAACCCCTTTTCCGCTCCATCGTTTTGTACACTTTCATCATTAGAACATTTGTCCTTCCTTATACTTCAACGATCAAATTCGCCACTACTCGCTATGTGTGTCCCCCTCCCTCCGTGTCTCCTATCTCTCTATCTTAAATTAATGGCTTGTTAAGTCCCTACCCCATTATCTCCCTTCCCCAAAGCGTCTAGTCTATTCTCTCCCAGGCACTTTCTTTACAACTAAATCATGTTACCTGAGGCGTAGCACAGGACACATACAAAGCACTTTAGTCAGGAATTAAGGCCATGCCCTGGCCGATCCAGTAATGCCGAAGCATGAAAGTTACGGTTTGCGTGTGTTGGGTTTCGGCAGAACAGACAAGAAGAAGATAGACCAGAAACAGGGAGACTTCAGCTAGGGAGGACTAGAACGAATCTCCGAAAGAATCTAGAAAGAAGATAGAAGGAAAAAGAGAACGGAAGGGAGGAAAGGAAAAGACAGGCCAGGGAAGACACACGACCAATAAGAAAAATAAAACCACTTCGATAGAGAAGAGGAGGAGAAGAAGGGAACAGACACCAAACCAAGGTAAGAAAAGACAGCCGGAAAGCAAAGCGTCATTGAGAAAGAACGGTCGACAGAAACACACACACACACAACAAAACACACACACACACACACCAAAACACAAAAAACACAAACACACACACACCCAGAGCTAAAACTGAGCTAGGCAGATAAGGATGGGGAAACAAGGGATTGGACTGCGCCACCCACCAATGCACGCGCATGGGTCTGTGGAACGTCCAGGGGTCGTCGCCACGGGCGCGGAAGCGCAGTGAGGAGAGACGGACCGCACAGACAGCCAACAGTCCACGGCCCCTAGACAGCTAGCAATCCAGCACACCCTCTAGGTCTGTATGAAGGGTGAGGATACACAAACGGCCCTATGATTTACAAACCGTCTGGGAAATTAAAACGTGAGAGAGGACAGACAGACAGCAAACAAGACAGACAGATAGACAGACAGACCAGAAAGGACGCTCGGGCAGACAGCACAAACCAGCCAGCAGCCAATCAGACAGTCAAATAGAAGCTAGGATAAGAAAGGGAAGGGAGCGAGAGGTAGATAAAACTTAAGAACAGCAAAACGCACAGCCTACCCATTACACTCACATGTTTTGCATTTCTCAATGCGATCACAGCAGTTTCAGAGCATGTGATGTTGACCATGTGTTAACCACATTACTTATGAAGTTCACGAGTGGCACCTACGCTGTTTCTAGGTTACAACAACTTTTCACACAAACGCACGACACGCAAAAAAAAAAAAAAAAAAAAAAAAAAAAAAAAAAATCCGCTCCTTTTTCGTGTGAGCACGCACATGCACACCTGTGTGGGTGTGTGATCTCTCCCCTCCCCCCCCCCGTTATCCTCCTCTTTTCTTCAGGCAATGATGGGCACATGAAGGGCACGTGGATGTTTGTTATGTACGTAGACCTATATGATGACGTTCTCTCCTCTCTCTCTCTCTCTCCTCTCTCTCTCTCTCTCTCTCTCTCTCTCTCTCTCTCTCTCTCTGTCACACACACACACACACACACACACACACACACACACACAAATTTGTCATCAATAGAAAATTAAGGATAGCATGGCATACAATCTATAAAAAGTTAGAGACAGCAAAGAAGTACTTTTTTTCAATTGAAGAATAGCAAGGCTATGATTGAAAAAAAAACCCCAACAACAACAACTAATAATCCCGAAGACTTAGCATCTTCTAGTAAGTGCAGAATACCACAGCTCTACAATGTTGTGCACATCTAAAGTGATACAAACACACAAGTTTGACGTGTCAGCACGCACCCCCAAAGAAATGGAGTGAAGGAACACAGTGAGAGAAGAGAACAACACAACTGAAGGGACTTCGCTGCTTTGGGCCGATGGCTTCTGTTCCAACCGATAAGTTCACAGAGAAAAAAGGGAGAGGGGCAGTGCAGGGTAAAAAAAGGAAGGCAGGAATGAAAAAATGAAGACGGCTTAGTCAGACAGACAATTCAAGGGAGTTTCTCTTTGGGTCTGATGGTTTCCAACATACATCATGAACACGCGTGTGCGTACATGCACCGGACGCGCGCGCGCAAACACACACACACACACACACACACACACACACACACACACACACACACACACACACACACACACACACACCACAGACAGACAATCAAGAGAGAACACTGGCGTGGTTCAGCTCGGGCTTGACCATGTAGGTCAACAACAGCAATAATCGTTACATTCACGTTCACCGACAACAGACCCCCCACTCCCCACTCCTCCGCCCCCCCCCCCCCCCCCCCCCCCCCCCCCCACATGATCTCCGTGGGTAGCCCCACCCCTTATCCCTCCCTGTTGGTGTTGTGTCTCACGTGGGCCACCTTCCTGCCCACCACAACGAAACTGTACCAGCAACACCCCCCCCCCCCCCCTGCCCCCCACCCCCCCCCCCACACCCCCCCCCCCCGTCGAGGCTCCCAGCGAAGATAAACATGGCTTCAAAAGCAATCACACTTATCTGGGGAAAAAGCCATGGCCCTGTCCAATCTACCAGTTCAGGGATAAAACCCCCAACGGCCGCCCCCTCTCTTCGCTCAGAGTTCGCGGGGTTACAGCCAAGGTCAAGTAGTAAAAAAAACGTTTGAACATAGGAAAATCGCCCAGGCTCTGTGAACATTTTTTTCTTCTTTTTTTATTTGTGTGTCCTTTTTCTTTTTTTTTTTAATGTTAAAAAGATGATTTCATCCTGGAATTTGGGGGTCAGCAAATTAGCTCAATGCCATATGTCCGCAAAAATAGCAGAATGGTGCATGACTTGAGGACTCGGCGTTTCTACGCCATTGATAGGGCACTAGGAGTTTGGAGTGAAAAGCTTAGCAGACGACAGGAAAATGAAGGGGCATGTGGATCGTGCTGGCACAGAAAAAGAAACGGACATGAGACCTGTCTCAGAGTCCGGTATGCTAGGGGTCAAGGGCTGGACTGTGCGATGAATGTGTTTTGGTACTGGCTGATCTCATGGCAAAAGCCAGTTGCAGCTTTGAGTGTGTGATAGAGAAGGTATGGCGTTTGGGGCCGAAACTGTAACTGTGGACTCGGACCTGTACATAGTCCTCTCTTCTTTGAACTAGACAGAGCCTAACTCTCCTCTTCCCCCTGTACATAGTCCTCTCTTCTTTGAACTAGACAGAGCCTAACTCTCCTCTTCCCCTGTACATAGTCCTCTCTTCTCTGAACTAGACAGAGCCTAACTCTCCTCTTCCCCTGTACATAGTCCTCTCTTCTCTGAACTAGACAGAGCCTAACTCTCCTCTTCCCCTGTACATAGTCCTCTCTTCTCTGAACTAGACAGAGTCTAACTCTCCTCTTCCCCTGTACATAGTCCTCTCTTCTTTGAACTAGACAGAGTCTAACTCTCCTCTTCCCCTGTACATAGTCCTCTCTTCTCTGAACTAGACAGAGTCTAAACTCTCCCTCTTCCCCTGTACATAGTCCTCTCTTCTTTGAACTAGACAGAGCCTAACTCTCCTCTTCCCCTGTACATAGTCCTCTCTCTTTAACTAGACAGAGCCTAACTCTCCTCTTCCCCTGTACATAGTCCTCTCTTCTCTGAACTAGACAGAGCCTAACTCTCCTCTTCCCCTGTACATAGTAGTCCTCTCTTCTCTTCCCCTGTACTAGACAGAACTAGACAGAGTCTACTCTCCTCTTCCCCCCTGTACATAGTCCTCTCTTCTCTGAACTAGACAGAGTCTAACTCTCCTCTTCCCCTGTACATAGTCCTCTCTTCTCTGAACTAGACAGAGTCTAAAACTCTCCTCTTCCCCTGTACATAGTCCTCTCTTCTCTGAACTAGACAGAGCCTAACTCTCCTCTTCCCCTGTACATAGTCCTCTCTTCTTTGAACTAGACAGAGCCTAACTCTCCTCTTCCCCTGTACATAGTCCTCTCTTCTTCCCCTGAACTAGACTAGACAGAGAGTAGTCTAACTCTCCTCTTCCCCCTGTACATAGTCCCTCTGTGAACTAGACAGAGTCTAACTCCTCTTCCCCTGAACTAGTCCTCTCTTTTTGAACTAGACAGAGCCTAACTCTCCTCTTCCCCTGTACATAGTCCTCTCTCTTTGAACTAGACAGAGCCTAACTCTCCTCTTCCCCTGTACATAGTCCTCTCTCTTTGAACTAGACAGAGTCTAACTCTCCTCTTCCCCTGTACATAGTCCTCTCTTTGAACTAGACAGAGTCTAACTCTCCTCTTCCCCTGTACATAGTCCTCTCTTCTTTGAACTAGACAGAGTCTAACTCTCCTCTTCCCCTGTACATAGTCCTCTCTTCTCTGAACTAGACAGAGCCTAACTCTCCTCTTCCCCTGTACATAGTCCTCTCTTCTGAAACTAGACAGAGTCTAACTCTCTCTCTCCCCTGTACATAGTCCTCTCTTCTTTGAACTAGACAGAGTCTAACTCTCCTCTTCCCTGTACATAGTCCTCTCTTCTTTGAACTAGACAGAGTCTAACTCTCTCTTCTCTTCCACCCCTCTGCTGTCCAACGCTCACACCCCCTGGCTCCAGTCCATGTTTAGCAACAGTCTCTCTTCAGCTGGAATGGGAAGTGACATGTTCACTCCCAAAACGAAAAAAAAAAAGTCTACTCAAACCCCAATCCCTCATTTCTGCAGTTTTCAAGATATGTAGCTGTCCTTTGGGCTGTCATCATTTGTGAGCTTTTGCTTTCACGCTTGGGAAAAAAAAAGGTTATATAAAATACACTGAAATTTTTGCGCCGTGTTCATTGAATCATCGCTGGTGTTTACTGTTCACATTATTTCTCAAGCATGTTTTTTCTTTTCAGTAGCACTCCACGATGAGCCTATGGAAATGGCGACACCTTTGTTCTTTCCCATATCACTCGTTCATGTCTGTTGTAATAATCATGATGTCACTCTTTGTGCTTTGCTCACAATGTCACGTTAGGACCACATGTCTTCGTCCTGCACTGCCTGAACTTGGGGGAGCTGAACAGCGTGATTAGCGAAAAACTTGCTGATTGCTGCAAATACTTCGTGACTAAAGCCATAGAATAAAGGTGAAAACTTGTGTCTTTCGCCCTCATTTAAGTTTCCAAATAATGTGTTAGACTCTCTCTCTCTCTCTCTGTCTGTCTGTCTGTCTGTCTGTCTGTCTCTCTCTCTCTCTCTCTCTCTCTCTCTCTCTCTCTCTCTCTCTCTCTCTCTCTCTCCTCTCTCTCTCAGCGCAAAAAAAAAAAAAAAATAAATAAATAAAACATCAAAAGCTGCCATCCTCACACCCAAAACAGAATCTTTCCCCCACCTCGCCTTCCTCCCCGAAAACCGCTCACCCCCCCCACCCCCCCCCCCCCACCCCCACACATACACCCTCCTCAATCAGGGCAGCGAACCCTCTTTCAACTCGGACCCTTATCTCTCAATATTCGTGTTCTGTCTCCACACGCCAGTTCCCATGCACGCAATCTTTCTTCCTCCCCTCCCTCCCTCGGCACCACGACGAACAGAAGCAGCACCAGACTGCCAAGACCCCATCCCCCACCCACGCACCCACCCCACCCCCACCCCACCAACCCCTGCCGCTTCAGTCTCTGCTCCCAGTGAAGATAACCACGACTTCAAAGCAATCAGGTTTATCGGGAAAAAGTGGGGTCTGCCGTGACAAACTGACGGAATGGAACTCCACGCAACAGCCATTGCTGTCTCCCGTGCAACAGCCATCCCTGTCTCCCGTGCAACAGCCATTGTTGTCTCGCGTGCAAAACAGCCATCCCTGTCTCCCGTGCAACAGCCATTGCTGTCTCCCGTGCAACAGCCATCCCTGTCTCCCGTGCAACAGCCATCCCTGTCTCCCGTGCAACAGCCATTGCTGTCTCCCGTGCAACAGCCATCCCTGTCTCCCGTGCAACAGCCATTGCTGTCTCCCCCGTGCAACAGCCATTGCTGTCTCCCGTGCAACAGCCATCCCTGTCTCCCGTGCTGTTTGAATCCAGGCCGCTTCCAGCACAGTCCTCTCAAAGGTTACAATACAATGGAAATGTGAATCTCTCTGCTTTCTCCTCATGCTGAATGAATGCCTGCTGCACACCATCGATTCGCGAGCCGTCAGTTTCCATGAAATACTAGCACCCTGACCACCATTGCAGGTATGGAGATGTGTATCTTTCTGTACGGACTGGGCACTGTGTTGGAGGAGGCGGACCACCAAGTGTTTGCAGGGTCGTGGCGACCGGTTCCTGCTGAGGGAAGTGGCGAACAGGCGGTGTCTGCCCCTGGAGGGTCCTGTTCCCAGCCTCCCGACGGTCACCTGGTCCTTCCTGTTAAGGGGAGGTAATACAGCGGTGTCCGCCACTGGAGGGTCCTGTTCCCAGCCTCCCGACGGTCACCTGGTCCTTCCTGTTAAGGGGAGGTAATACAGCGGTGTCCGCCACTGGAGGGTCCTGATCCCAGCCTCCCGACGGTCACCTGGTCCTTCCTGTTAAGGGGAGGTAATACAGCGGTGTCCGCCACTGGAGGGTCCTGATCTCAGCCTCCCGACGGTCACCTGGTCCTTCCTGTTAAGGGGAGGTAATACAGCGGTGTCCGCCCTGGAGGGTCCTGTTCCCAGCCTCCCGACGGTCACCTGGTCCTTCCTGTTAAGGGGAGGTAATACAGCGGTGTCCGCCACTGAGGGTCCTGTTCTCAGCCTCCCGACGGTCGCCTGGTCCTTCCTGTTAAGGGGAGGTAATACAGCGGTGTCCGCCACTGGAGGGTCCTGATCTCAGCCTCCCGACGGTCACCTGGTCCTTCCTGTTAAGGGGAGGTAATACAGCGGTGTCCGCCACTGGAGGGTCCTGATCTCAGCCTCCCGACGGTCACCTGGTCTTTCCCGTTAAACGGAGGTAATACAGCGGTGTCTGCAACTGAGTGCGTCCCGTTCTCAGCGTCCTGGCGGTCACCTGGTCTTTCCTGTTAAGGGGAAGTAATACAGCGGTGTCTGCCACTGGAGGGTCCTGTTCTCAGCCTCCTGACGGTCATCTGGTCTTTCCTGTTAAGGGGAGGTAATCCAGCGGTGTCTGCAACCAGTGCGTCCCGTTTTCAGCCTCCTGGCGGTCACCTGGTCTTTTCTGTAGGGAAGTAACACAGCCCCAACCTTGTGGTGGTTGGGATGTTGTGACAGCCATCTTTTCCTCCGTTTTGCTTTGTCACTACAGTCTTGGCCTCTTCACGGGCAAGATACACTGCGCCTTTTGAGGCAGCTAGCTCCCTGCTCCATGACTGTACCTCCCCTTGCTGGCTTCCGAAGCGAGCACCTTAACGAGTGGGGCCACTACACCCACCTCACACAACCCCCCCCCCCCCCCCCCCCCCCGCCCCACACCTCTCAACCCCCCCACCCCCCCCCCCCCCCACCTCAAAACCACCCCACCCCCACCTCACAAACCACCCCCACCTCACAACCCCACCCCCACCTCACCTCACAACCACCCCACCCCCACCTCACAACCCCACCCCCCACCTCACATCACAAACCACCCCGCCCCCCCCCACCCCCACCTCACAAACCCTCAGCATCGTTATGAAGATTAAAAAAAAAAAAAAAAAAAAAAAACGCTTCAAGGCAATCGCACTTATCGGCGAAAAACCCCACCCCAGCCCACTAGGAAAGCTGACAAATCTATTTCAGGCCCTCTTCTCCCTTTTACCTTATCTCCTAATGGACCGATAGCTCGATCCCTGGCCGCCATCTTTTTTCTTTCCACCTGCACCCGTCCCCTTTTCCTGTCCTGTGCCTTATCGTCTGCTTCAGGCTGCTACAGTAGCGGGCGACTTGCTTGGAAGGAGGGAGCGGGAGCGGAGGGGGGGTGGGGGTGTGGGGGTGGGGGCTGACAACATTGGGTGTGGGGTGGGGTAAGAACTTGGCATAAGATAGGGTTTGGGGAAGGGCGGGGGAGGGGTAGGCGGTCGACACATAACGGGAGGAGCGTTCTGACGACAGACCAGTGCTTGTCATACCTGGTGTGTTTTGTTTTTTTTTTTTTTCCTCTATACTTCTTCTCAGTGTTTTTTTTTTCTCATGTAATATTACCTGATTTATCTAAACCCACTCGATATATATCTCAGGCTGAAGACGATAGTGGATGATGATAATAGTAAAAACACTCGCATTATTCTGACAGCTTCACCAGACGCCATCGAAACGAAAACAAATCAATAAACAAGAATGGTAACGATGCACAGCCCCACCCCCACCCCCACATCACATCTCAAAGGTCACACACACACACCACACACACACACACACACACACACACACACATACATACATACACACGCACGCACGCACACACACACACACACACACACACACACACACACACACACACACACACATACACACGCACGCACACACACACACACACACACACACACACACACACACACACACACACATACACACGCATACACACACACACACATACACACGCGCACACACACACACACACACACACACCACACACACACACACACATACACACGCACGCACGCACACACACACACACACACACACACACACACACACACACACACACACACACACACACACACACCACTTCAGTGTAGTGTTGAAACAGTTCTGTAACTGGCCTTTTCCAAACTCCACGCAGGGCACGACTCAGAGAAGGGAGGGGGTAGATACAAATAGTGGACGAAAGCAGACAACAAAAATTAATTGTCCGAATGATCGTCAGCTCTCTCTCTCTCTCTCTCTCTCTCTCTCTCTCTCTCTCTCACACACACACACACACACACACACACACACACACACACACACACACACCCGCTGCCACCTGTTAGCAGCTAGAACGCCAAGTTCCTCCCGGAACCGTCTTTGACGACCCACAATTCAAAGCACGTGCACAACTGTACGCTGACTGGCATGGGGTGGTGATGGAACAGAGAGGAATGCTAGAAAACGGTGGCCTGAAAGGTAAAAACACGGAACAGCAGGTAAGGCCAAGTCGCTGGAACCACACAGCCTTCACAGGAGAGCGAGCTGTTCTGCTGACAAAACGTTCTGTTGTTGCCGTTTCTCAGTTTCTACTAGGTTGGTTGGTTTTTGTTGTTTTTTTTTTTTTTTTGCCCTGGTGCCAAATTTTCGTTAGGGTGCAGTTCATGCGCAGCACCCGTCATCTCCTTCGTCTTTTTGGAGTGGCTATGATTTGTTGCACACAACTCTGTGAACAGACACAGACTTAAGTTTGGTTTCTGAGGTTTTGTGTCTCTGGGGAAACAAAAGAAAAAAGAAAAAAGATCGACATGAAAAACAAACGGTTACTCCAAAACCAACAAGGGAAGGAATCTCTTAAGCCCTAGTTACAAAGACAAGGAAAAATAACTCTCATTTCAAGGAGTTCGAAAGAAGTCAGTTTGGAGAGCTCTGATGTAAGTCGCTACAATCTATTTCGTTCCTCGGAAAGGGGACCACACACACACACACACGCGCGCGCGCGCGCGCGCGCGCGCGCGCGCGCACGCACACACACACGAACCCACACACACACAAAATTACTATGCGCACGCGCGCATAGACAGAGAGAGAGAGAGAGAGAGAGAGAGGGGGGGGGGGGAGGGCGGGCCAAAATATGTTACTTTTAAGTCTTCGTTGGCGCTTGCGGTTGAGTACAGTTAACATTACATCGTAGTGGACTTTACAAATGCATTTCTTGGTGGTTGGTCAGGGTTGATATGTATGTGTGCGTGCGTGCGTGCGAGTGTGTGTGCGTGCGTGCGTGTGTGCATGTGTTTTTTGCATGTATGTGTGTGTGCGTGCGTGTGCGTGTGTGTGGTGCGTGCGTGCATGCGTGCGTGCGTGCGTGCGTCCGTGCGTGCGTGCATGCGTATGTGCACGGGTGTAATGTATTCAACGCTCTTTCAAGAGCCGCAAGAACGGGCAGAAGACAGAAAAGGGAACTGGACAGGTGGGAGAGAGGGGTGGAAGGAGGTGGACAAAGGAGACCGGGGGGGGGGGGGGGGGGGACGGGGGGCGGGGGGGGAGAGGGGAGGTGGGGAGGCGTCGCGTGGATACTCCATTAAAACGACAAGCGGTGCGGATGGTTGGGGACCGACGTGTGGGTTGCGCTATGAGCCACCACATTCAGGCGCAGAGCAGTGCAGGAGGTTGTACTGCCCACACTGTAACAGCTATTTGTCGCTAGTTCCTTCCTTCTTCATGCCGTGTTGACGGAGAAAGCAGCCCGCCGTCTTTATTGGCTCTGTGTGTTGTGTGTGGGGTGTGTGTGTGTGTGTGTGTGTGTGGGGGGGGGGGGGGGGGGGGGGGGGGGGCTAGGAAGGTAGCTCCGGGTTCACTGTTCACTTTTTTCTTTCTTTTCTTTCTTTTTTTTTTTTTTATTTCTTTCTTCCTTTGTTCCTTTCTTCCTACCTTTCTTTTATCTGTCTTTTTTTTTTCTTTCTTCTTTTTCTTTCTTTTTTTTTTTTTTCCTTTCCTTTCCTTCCTTCCTTCCTTTCTTTCTTTATTCCTTCCTTTCCATTTTCCCTTTCCTTCCCTCCTTCCTCTCTTTCTTCCTTCCTTCCTTTCCTTCCTTCCTTCCTTTCGTCCTTCCTTTCTTCCTTATTTCCTTTTTTTCTTTTCTTCCTTTCTACCTTTCCTTTTTTTTCTTCCCTTCTTCCCTTTCTTTCTTTCTTTGTTGGTTCTTTCTCTTCTTTCCTTCCTTTCTCCCTTTCCTTCTTCCTTCCTTCCTTTCTTTCAATGCACAGTTGGTACTGGTGGCAGGACGGTGCCCTGCCCCCCTCTCCCTTCCCTCCCCGTCCTCTCTTCCTCTAACCCACCGTTTATATACCAAAAACCTTCTTTCCCCTTGAGGAGGGGAGACGGGGGGGGGGGGGGGGGGGGGGGTAAAGTCCATCCAACCTAGCCTCTTCCTACCGCCCTGCTGGATCCATCACCTACTTTCAGAAAGGTGTGAGTAAAGATAGACCTGTCCCAACCCCTCCCCCCCCCCCCCCCTCCCCCCCCCCCCTCCCCCCCTGCAAAGCATCCAAGTGGAAAATGGTGCGACTGACCGACCGGCTGACAGACGATAGAGGCGAAGAGGGGGGAAGAGCATGCCGCATCCAGGGGCGAGCACTCAACAAGATCCCCCCCCCCCCCCCCCCCCCAAACTTGTCACAGTTCATTCCCTCTGTTTCCGACACGTTCTCTAAGTCAACGGCCATGCCACGAGGATGGCTTGCCGGGATACAGGCGGATTCCCGGTGAAGACAGCAGCTAGTTTGTCCTCTCTTTCATGCGCAGTTGGTATAAATAAGCATAATTTACTTCCCAGTAGATTACAAGTTCACAGTACACGTCAAAATTTTGAACAGGATCCAGCTAGTGCTTGTGGCGTCTTCAAATATTTTCGAGTTACGTATGTGGCAAAGGCAATGACAGCAGACTATCAAAAGTCGCAGTTCCGAACAGCAGGGGCGAAAAATACAGACACACACAGACACAGATACACACTCACATATCTGTCTATCTATCTATCTGCCTATCTGTCTGTCTATCTATACACCGTTGTGGTGGCAGTTTTATCTTCCACTATATTCCCTCCGTTGAAGTACCCACACTCCGTTTTCGCAAGGATGAAGACTATCCAAACCATATCTCCTGTTTATATATATCTTCAACACCCGCCCCTTTCCAGACTCCGCTATCCAGTCAATCCGATTCCGTCCCTGACTCCCCAGGTACGGTAATGTTGCTTATAGCCCAGCCGACCGCAATGGGCCATATCAGGGCTTCCATCGCGTTGAAGTCAGCTCACAAGTCCTATTTTAAAAACAAACTAAAACCAAATTCATTCACATAACCCTTTTAAAACACACCTACTAAAAAAAAACACACCAGAAATTACGTTTAAGAAAAAAACAACTTTCTTCTGTAAAATCTGAGATCAGAATTTTTTTTAAATGTGAATCTCAGAAATTCAAAAGATCACATTAGG
>JADBJO010029962.1:12500-18451 GCA_016801955.1 Conus betulinus | reverse complement strand
GTGCTGAGCCCCTTTCTCTGCGATGGTAGGTTACTTGACTTATGAGACGTTGCCCTTGTGTCTACGATGACGTGCCTCTTGTCTACGAGGGTGCGCCTCTCTTTTCTACAGGGATGCGCCCCTCGTCTGCGATGATCTCATACTTGTCTACGACGACGTACCCCTTGTTTACGACGATGTACCCCTTGTCTATGACTATGTACCCCTTGTCTACGATGATGGACCCCCTTGTCTACGATGATGTGCCCATTGTCTACGATGGTGTGTCCCCTGTCTACAATGGGCGTACCCCTTCATGATGGTATGTCCTTCTTCATCAAAGGTGGCGTGCGCCGCCGCTACGACTACGATGGCATGCATCTCTTCGGCTCGGATGACGTGCTCAACTTCACCTGCGATGGTGTGCCCCTCTTCACTTCTGATGACATGCCATTCTGCATCAATGTTGGCATACCCCTCTTCATTTGCAATGGCGTGCCCTTCTTCATATGTGATGATATGCCCCTCCTCATCTCTGATGACGTGCTCCTCCAGATTAATGATGACATGCCCCTCTTCATCTACTATGGCGTGTTCTTCTTCATCTATGATGGCATGCATCTCCTTATCCACAATGGCATGTCATTATACATTAGTGATGGTACACCCCCCTTCTTCTGCAATAGTTTTTGCCACCCTTCACCTGCGATGACGTTCCCTGGTTCGCCTGTGGCGGCGTGCCTCTCCGCATTAGTGACGGCGTACCTCTCTCCATCTGCTATGGTGTGCCCCTCTCCATCAGTGTTGGTGCATCCCTTTCCATCTACGATGGCGTCTCTTCATCTCTCTCCATCTACGATGACGTATACCACCACGTATGTGACGGCGCTCCCCCAAGACTGTAGGTCCTTCCTTGCCAACTATGTTGTACTTCTCCCCATATATTGTGATAACACACGCCTAAATTCTTACCATTTCTTAATTGTGATAAACACACAACGGTCTAGAATGGATTTCATGCTCATGGTTGTGCCCTTCAGAAAATTCAATCACTACACATCTGAACAGACTGTTTCTCATGTGGGCAGTGGCAGTACGTTTCGAATTTATGACGAGGTGGAAGAAAAGAAAGAACAAATATTATCATCATTTCCATTGCTCTTGGCTCGCCGTATACCTCTTTTTTTCTCAAAACATCCTTTATTTTACTAAGCTGGTTCCTTCTGTCTTGTGGGGATGTAGAGGCGAACCCTGGTCCAACGCAACATACACAACATACTAATTATGGTAATCCCAACTTTACAAGAAAATATTACGATCAAAGTCATTACTCTGAACCAGGACCATATTATCAGGAACAGTTCATCTCCCTGAGACCCAAAGTGATATTCGTAGATTCGACAACAATACAACGTATGAGTCTTTGCAGCAGAGAATGTTTAGCATGGCAGGTTATCCCCAATACATTGACCATGAAAGTACATTAAAGCAAAGCTTTGAAAACCTGGTGAAAGACAATGAGCGACTCAGACATGACGTCGGTGTCTTCGCTACCAAGTGTTACATTCTGGAAGAACAGTGTAAAAATTTGTTTCAGTGGAAGGATCTCTTTGTCAAAGTCTGCCATGAAATGGAGGATCATTAGATAGGCTAGAGTCCTTTTCACGTAGGAACAACTTGAGATTTTTTCAATGTCTATGAAGGTCTACAAGACAGTGATACTGACTGCACCCGTAAGATTGTCCAGCTGCTGATTAGATTCTTTCCTGCTAAGCAGTGGACTTCCCAAGATATAGAACGGGCACATCGTGTGGGACAAAAGAGTAAAAATTTCGCATTTCATCCGCCCAATAATTGTGACTTTCAGCCACTGGAGTGATAAATTACAAATCTTGAAATCACAAGACTGTAGGCGACACTTGTCCTCCGAACTCCATATCCGTGTTGCCTCAGATTTGACTACCCATCAAAACCAGATCATCAGGGAGGAGAGAAATGCTGGGAGGTCTGCATACTTCTGGAATGGTCGTCTTTCCTACAGAAACAGACAAAACAAAATGCTTCTACAAGAGGATACCCTGATAAACCTGCTGAGTATTCCAAGGATGTACCTAACAGAAATGTAAATGATGATCAAGGGCATCCACCCGAGTCCCCAAGATACCGCAGCTAAAAAGATACCAAACCCTCAGGGTGCCAGTGAATTACCCTGGTTCGCAAGCTTGGATACCTTTCCTCAACTCAAAAATATGAGTACACACCGGAAATCTTGGGGACCAGCCAGGTACAGAAATTAAAATTAAAAGGAAAACTCAAAAAGGAAGACACGGCCCCTACCACACTCCTGTAAAAAAGATGAATGGACAGCCAGTGAATCCTCCCATGCCCAACGCACCCGCCATCTTGGGAGGGGGACAGTTGTTGACAAGTGGGGAGCCAGACTGGTGTCCCCCCTGGCACAGGATGGTAGAGTGTCTCCTCCAAGCTTCAGCTCTCACCAGGATGCTGATTTCCAAGCTAGGACACCCGATTCTCTCCCTTTCAACAGGGAGAGAAGTCCGAGAAAGATGCTCAGACAACATATGCCACAGGGATTAACACTTGTGGAGTGTGTCAGTCTCCTAGTGATGATATATCAATACACTGCCTGCAGCATGCGTATGCCATACACAACACTTTATGTCTTGATGATGGACCCCTATCTTCAACGCAGCCTCTCCATAGTACAGCTGCAAGAATAGTTCCTCCTGAAATGACTCAATCATCTGCACCCCCCTGTGCCTTCAGAACACCAGTCAGTAAATCTCTAGCCACTCCACCCACAGCGGAAAAAGAACTGGACTTAAGTCAAACACGTGTCAAGCAGCTGGCGGATCCATGGTCTGCTGTTGATGAGGCGGGGAGGCAGTCGTGTATTGGTGAATCGGGGAACGCCTCTGTGTCTAAACACAGAACAAGTAGGCCAAATCTCCAGCCTGATCATTCCCAAAATCAGAGCATGATCAATGTAACAACTCCCCTTACCATGGACAACACTCAGGACTATCTAACACTGAGACCAAAGACAAGAGCAGAACATCCGCCATTTATAGATAAATTGCAACCTGAAATAGAAACTGCAACAAGGAACCATTCACAAGAAACTAATGCCGTATTTCATGATGACATTGAAAGCCAATCACCTGTCAATAAGCCCTCTACACAATCTAGTCCAGTCCCTCAAAACACCTCCATATTTTGGGAGGATGAGGAGGACCACACCCCTCGATATGGCCCCCGTACACGAAGCAGGACTAAAGGTAGACAGACTCACCTCACAGAAGCTTTCACAATCACAGGTGGAAGAAGCACAACTAAACGCACAACTCACACCTCAGATACAAACACCTAGGGGTCAGGCCTTGCCCATGTTCATTGTCCTGTAATAATTCCAAGGATTAAATAGTACTCTCTCTTTCTTGAATTATAATATAGAAGGACTGTCAAAAATCTATGACCCAGAGATTAGATCATTTCTCCAGTCATATGATTTTATTTTACTGACAGAAACATTTTCAGTTGATTTTCCAGTCAATCTTTTTCCAAATTACAAGGTTTTTGTATCCCCGGGTGTACAGCTATCAAATATAGTTACAGCTCGTCTGTCTGTCTGGAGGGATTGTAATGTTAGTTAGGAAACAATTTGTACATTTCATAAAATATATCCCTACAGAGTTAGACAGTTGTTTAATTCTCAAAATGTCAAAAGATTTAATTGGGTATTCTATGGATTGTTTTCTGTTAGGAATGTACTTACCCCCACTTCACAGTCAGTATTATTGTGAAACAGAAATAGAAAATGGTATATATCTTTTAGAACAGTGCATACTTGACCTCACACAAGACAATGGAGACCTTCCTTTGTTAATATTTGGAGACTTCAACGCAAGAACTGGCAGTAGGAATGTTAAAGAACTTTGTTTGCCTAACGGTGGAATGCTTGAGGATTTGAAAGATGATTCTGATGTTACATCTCTGTTTACACGTATATCCGAAGATAAAACTGTTAATGATTTTGGAAATACCTTCTTGAAGTGTGTGAACAATTTAACATCGTAATTGTTAACGGCTTTCTTGCGGGTGACGAAAATGGCAGCTACACATATATAGCACCCCAACGGGTCTAGTGTGATAGATTATTTTCTTAATGTCAAGCTCCATTGTTCATCTGGGGTGTAAAGCTTAAAGTATTATCCAGACTCTAGTCTAAACATATGCCTGTTCATTTTGAGCTACAGCTTGCTAAACATTGTCCTAAGGAAAAGAATTTAAAGAAAACATACAAAGTAAATAAATTTGTATGGAATAAAGATAAAGAACCAGAATATATTGCACAATTATGTTCTCAGGATGTACAGTTACTTTTTATGGATGCTTTAAATCAAATGATATAGATATCAATCTGGCGTTAGGTAAATTCAATGAAGCCTTATACAAAGCAGGTCAATGCATGCTAAAAACAATTACTAGTGGCAATGATAGTAAGAAACCTTGGTTCGATTCAGATTGCTGGGAAAAAAGACAGGAAGCCAGATTTGCCTTACAACAATTTAAACAGTGTAACAAAGCAGGGATAAAAGAGGATCTCAGAGTGATATATTGTAATCTTCTTAGAGATTATTAAAACATCTATTAAAGGAGAAACAACAAGTTCATAGAAACTGTTTAATAAAAACATTAGAGGATAGTAACAGAGACCCAAAACTATTTTGGCAAACTATAAAAAGAGTATCTAAGGCTACTCCAATTATCAATGATATAACAAATGAACAGTGGTTCCAACATTTTAGTAAAGTATTTAATTTTGATTCTGCCGTGCAAGATTTAGACAACTTTGATGAAAGCACTGAATATGCAGATATAGGGGGCCAAGATTATGATATCTTTATCCTGGAAACAGAAATTTCCGAAACTGAAGTTAGGGATACATTGAGGGCATTAAAGAATAATAAAGCTGCTGGACCAGATGGGCTATGTAGTGAATTCTTTAAATACGCTGATACTAAAATTATTCCTTTTCTTACTGTATTTTTCAACAAACTGTTTGATTTAGGACTGTTTCCTAGTGATTGGTCAGAAAAACTCTGATACAACCAATATATAAAAAAGGTGATATTAACCTTCCAGATAACTATCGGGGCATTTCACTTTTAAACATAAGTGGTAAATTATATAGTTACGTCCTAAATAAACGTTTAACTATATGGGTAGAAAATAATAATATAATCAGTGAAATGCAAGCTGGTTTAGGAAGAAATACAGTACATTAGACCATATCTATACCCTCTTTGTTTTAGTTAAAAACATTTATGTAATAGCCAGAAATTGTATATTGCATTCATTGATTTTAAAAAAGCATTTGATCTTGTTGACAGAAATTTACTTTGGGGGATACTAAGAAAAAACGGAATTAAGGAGAAAGTGTTTTAAGGCATTGCAAAGTATGTATTCCATAGATAAAAGCAAGAGTACGCTGTAAAAATGACCTTACTGACACCTTTTTCTGTCCACAAGGCTTAAAACAAGGAGATATATGCAGCCCCATGTTATTTTCTTTATTCATTAATGAACTGACAAATGAAATAATTTCAAAGGCAAATATGGCATTAGGTTACCACCTCATTTAATAGAAATTCTAATAATGTTATTCGCTGATGATATCATTCTGCTGTCGTATACAATTATTGGACTCCAGCAACAGCTCAAATATTTAAAGAGAACACAGCAGATAAACTTAGGCTTACTGTCAACCCTAGAGAAATCTAAAATTGTAGTGTTCAGGAAGGGAGGATATTTAGCATCCCGTGAAAAATGGTTTTATGGCTGTGATAAAATAGAAGTTGTTAACCAGTATAAATACTTAGGAATTATTTTCTCAACTGGGTTAACGTTTTCTTACGCGCTGCTGATGATATGGCATCAAGAGCAAAAAG